>JBBKCR010058896.1:0-10530 GCA_037577295.1 Ladigesia roloffi | reverse complement strand
TATGTGTGTGTGTGTGCTTTGTTATTTACTACCTGTGTGTGTGAGAGAGAGAGATAGAGACAGAGAGATATGGGACACATTTTAGACAATGCTATTTCTGAAAGGTCAGATCTCGTGTAGTGTGAAATAGGGTCCTGCTTCTTATTCACAGAGGAATCTCTCGCTTTCTCTTGCTCTGGTTCTCTTTCTCTCTCTCTTTAACACTTTTGCTCTCCTTCTCTCTCTCTCTCTCTCTCTCTCTCTCTCTCTGTCTCTCTGTCTCTCTGTCTTGAAGCTGATTGAAGTGTCTGTTCTATGACTCAAGCAATTCCTGTGCTGCATTATGATTCTGTATGTGTGGGTGTCTCTACGCATACGAGTAAAAAAAATGTGTAATTATGTATTTATCCGTTGAACACATTTACCTTGAACTCTTTGTCCACTGCTCATAAAAGAGAGAGAAGACAGCGGAGGAAACCCACAATTTACTGGTAAAGAGTTATTTTGTATGTTGGTCTCTGGGCAAAGTCTTGTATCTCCAGTTTTTCATCTTATGTTTTTTAAAACATCGGGTTGATTTTTATAATGTGTCCGAATTTCATAATGAATGGACCAGCAGAAAGGGTCCAAAATCACTGGAGAGGGTACTCATTTCTGTTCTCATTCTCCTGTAAAGTTGCAGTGTTTGAGGTGCTGACAAATATACTTCCGACCATGATAATATACAGCATTTTTATATCAAAACAGACGAAAAGGAGTCCTGGAGAAAGGCCGTGTGAAAGTGCGGCTATAAGATTGGCACAGCTGTAGTCCATCAGTAAAACACACATTTACCCAAACACGTGTTTTGAAAGAAAGTATGTAATATATTTCCCAGAAGAGACTGAATTGCATACCTGAATACTGATTTGCCCGGAGAATTGCTGGGCTGACATGTTCGCTCTATGCAGTTCGTAGGAGAATGCATATAAACATGCTTGCATAAAGATGGAAATCAGAGGTGGCCTATACAAGCAACAAACTTGCCTCCATGCTATAGACATTTATTATGCAGCGGCACCTATTGGCGAAATAAAGCAGGGAGAGAGAAGCCATTTTCAATTGATGTGCACTCAATTTGCTGTGTACTGCTGAATTAGATAAGAAAACAAGCAGTTAGAGTAGGACAGAGAAAGCCTTGTATAAAAGATGGCCAAAAATTGCACAAAATGTCTCTAATCATGTGAGAAAGGGGTTCAAAGTCATTTCTTTGCGCAGCAATGTGGGGTGCTCGTCCAGCTGTGTCAGAGTAATTGACCTTTTATTTTGCACATTGGAGTTTTTCATTTCTTTCTGGCCTTTCTTGACGCTCAGGCAAGAAAAATCACACATTTCTTTCCTAATACTGAGCGTAAACTAATATTTACATTAGTTTGGCAATAAAGCTAATGTAGCAAGGTGGAAGTATTTAATGCTCACAACCAAACCAACCTTCAAACCAAATATCGAATTAAGTATTAGAGTTTTAAAGCCCAGTTCCAGCCACAATCTCTAAAACCTGCGCTGGATACAGAGCAATGTTTAAGTCCCTGACTGGCTGGAGCGTTATGTAAAGCATGTTAGAGCTAAAAAGAGCAGAAACATCTCCAGGAAATGAACTTATGATCACTGGTGTAGCATAAAATGTGTCATAGTGTCGCATATCTGTACCACGGAAGATGGGTGCCATTCCCTATTTAGGCCACCACATCAAGCTACATCAATAAAACACTAAGAGCAAGACTCTTAGCTCTATATTCACCTACATCTGTCACATAATTCAAGCTGCTCTGGGTAACAGCATTTGCTGCTCTGGATAACAGCATTAGCATAAGCGTCTGCTGTAATGAAACTCAAGGAGACATGCTTATATGATTCTGACACTGTATTACATACTGTTTTCTATAAAAAATGGGTGAAAGCACAGTTCCTAACAGTAGTAGCTGCCATCCTGAATTTTGTCATTATTTGATTAGATAAAAGAATGCCAGAGTGAAAATCCACATAAGCTGTCATATTTTATTTTTTATTTTAACAAGACACTTTAACATGAGTATAATGATGCAGGTATTTTATTTGTATGGGTGGGGTAAAATAAATTGCTAGCTAACTGGTAGCTTTGACACTCTAGTTCAAGACTGAAACAGTTTCAAACATTTACTTGACTACCGTATTTTTAGCCGTATAAGACGCTCCGGAATATATGACGCACCCAATTTTAAAGGAGGAAAATCTAGAAAAAAAAGTGTCCCAAAATTTTTGTCCACTCTAGATACATTTCAATTACATTAGAGCCCAGATCAGGCCGTTATAACACACGCTCTGAACTGTGGCTGCATTTATTAACGGACACCCTGCGCTGCTGGAGCTCCGAGCAACTCAAACTCAAATGCTGCATCACGTCCCGGTCTGACTCGAGGGTGGTGGCAGACAATATCGGACCGGGTTCGGGTTCGAGCAGAGAATCTAAAGTCTAATTCACAGTGCCGCACAATGGACGAAAGTTTTGGGACGTAACAACTCTAAGGTTGTGTGTCCTTTCCTTTTTTCTCCCCTCCCTATCGCACAGGAAATAACGTCTCGTCTCGTTTTAGTCAATGTCCTTATTCTTCAACAAAAATACATTATAGATTTATTTTCGTTATCGACACATGACCAGCATTAACTTCACGTCCCGTCTCGTTTTTATCATGTGAAAAATGTTCGTTGACTGCAGCACACAGCATAAAAAGAGGACTGTAAGCATTTTAATGCAGGCAAAATGTATATTCGTCGTATAAGACGCACCAACTTTTCTCCCCTAGTTTTGGGGAAGAAAAATTGCATCTTATACGACGAAAAATACGGTATATTCACTATAAAGGGAAAATTGTGTGTTTGGTGTTTAACTGAACAATAATGTTTAAATATATATTAGAGAAGAGAACTACATTTGCTTCTTTGGTCCATGGTCCAGCATAGCAAGGTGCATTAAGCTAAAGCTTTCTACAGTGCCTGTACTGAGGCTAATTGTCAAACAATTGGCGTTTTTTTTCTTGATTCTCGATGAAGATGTTACACACTCAACAATGGAAGTTTTCTATGATGGACACATTTTCAATTCACAGACCTCCTTTGTGTGTCTAGCGGATGGTGAGGAGCTGAATTGAGGAGACAGAGGCACCGTTTGAACGGTGATTTTTATGCAATTGTTCCTGCTGTGTATGATAGCTCAGACAGAGAACAAGTTCTATGCCTCTGTCTAAACCTCAGATCGCAGGCACATGACAGGATGAAGACTTATTCCCGCAAAGCCCTGTTAATTGTTCTTTGGGAGAATGCAGAACATTCTGCCTCCCACACACACACACACACACACACACAGACACACACAAATGCACATAACACTCACACTTGTTTGCAGAAAGGCTTTTCCTTGCATAAACTGCCAGGCAATGGAACAAACCATCTCCTTTACACCGAGGCCTGTCAGTTCCTATTTCCGCCATATCCTAAGGCTTCAAGGCTGCGTTGCTATTACTTTTACACAAGCATTTCATAGGTCCACACAGGCATGCCAAACTGTGCCAATGTGTCCCACTGGCTGACACATCTTTTGGGTGCAGGCAATTATAAGGATTTCATGGTGCTTGCAGTTTGTAGAGTATCTCAGTTCTGTGAGTCTACTTATGGAGAGGGAGGGGTAGAGTCTTGTAGTGTCTAGCTCAATTTTACAAGGCAACAAAAAGGCTGGGCAATAACACCATCAATACCTCTACAATACTCAAAAGATGCAACAGATTATATTGCTATTCACTACCAACAGCACAAAACTGTATAGCTGTTAACCCAGATGACTGGCCCGAAATTTTCAGCTGAAATAATGGAGAGTTCAAAATAAGAATCTCTGATTTTGATGAGAACGCCTACAACAGTAGGACCTAGAGTTTAAAAAGCCTTGGTTTAGTTCAGTTTTCTTAAGTCAGATAAACGATTTTATATCAGGAAATACTATTAATATGTGATAATAATGCATATGTATTTTATGGAGAAATGTATTATAATGCAGGTTTTGCCCTTATCACTCAGCCGTGCAAGATGGGAACAAAAAGCAGCAGGTTGCAACCAGAGAGGATAGATGGGAACACTTGTAAATGTCACCTGTTCGAGCAACACTCCGTCCCCAGAGACTTGTGGTCAAATTTGCCCAAATCTCTCTGGGGATCCAGGAAGAAGAAGCCAAGATATGCCCTGTCTCTCATTTTTCTCTCTCTCTCTTTTTATTTCTGTCTCTCTCTCTTAGTTTCCATCTCCCTCCCTCTTCTTTTCTCCTTTTGCTCAGTGTCACAACAGCTTCAACCACAACAAAAAAAATCATAGAATAATTGAATCGCTGGAGAATGCCTCTCTTTTTGCCTTCCTTTGTGATTTCACGTCTAATACGATTACAATTACAGCGTCAGAGGCAAATCCGCAGTGATTTCCATAAGTGTATGAAATGGCTGGCATTTAATGGCAGAACAGGCAGCCTTATCTGAGCAGTCATCTGGCATTAAGTGTATTTTAAAAGCAAAATCATGCTGAGGCTCCAGACAGCAGCACCATTCGTCTCCGTGAACACACACATTCTCGTGCACTCATATTACTGTGCTTTCTGGAATGCAAAGAAAGACAATCATCTTCATCTTCATGAATACATGAGTTAGCGGTCTCTGATATCAGTAAACTAGTTTGAACTAGCTGATAGACAGTGGTGGGAAGATAAAGACAAATGTAACTGGTGAGTATTATTCAACACCCACTGGTACAAAGTAATTTATGCTTAAGCTCTGACGTAGAAAGACAGTTTAGATTGACACAGCATTGGGAGTCTTGCTCAGGGACGCTTATTAGTGTCGTGTGTTGTGATTGACCAATCATTAAAGTTTGGTGGACAATAATGGAAAAATGTCTAATCATTGTGAATATAGGAGGTACTCAATTTAAAATAGTTTCAACATATAATGTTTTGACTTTACAATGCTCACTCACACTTGGCTTACACCTTTAGTCTTGTACTCACGGACTGCATTCAAACTAGTTTGGTTGCGCGCAGTGGAAAAATACACAGTAACACGGCATATGAGTGAGTTATTCTTTTCCTTTTTCTGGGTTAATATGGGTGATTTAGGCTGGGGTGTGTTTGGACTTTTACCAAAATCACTGTTGAGGGAGTGGATCTGTGGTGGAACTCTAGGACCGCCTGTTCTCTGAAAGACATGAAGAAAAGTAGTAAAAATAAATAAAGAATTAATTAATTTTGGTTCAGACTGACTTTAATTGTGGTACATTTTCCTCATTACTATATTTATATAGTGCTTGCAATAATATTTTCCTCTTTCTGTCAATCCTCAACACTTTCCCTTTCCTCATCAAATCCTTATCTCTGTGTTTTTGCCTTGGTTTGTCTTCAGCCTTTGCAGAGTCTTATACCTCTTTCTGAGCTTCAGGCCTTGTAGTTGGTCCAACTGCACTCACACACACACAATTCCTAACACAGATACAACCATTTGTTTTCACTCATAGTTTACATCATTCAGTCATGCAGTGTTTTGTGGAATGAAAAATATCAATCTTTAGATTTTTGCTACATATGTTACATCCAAATTGATCCCCCTAATGTAAACTAAATAAAAGTACACTTAGCTGATCGTCATTACACTTGACGTGTGTACTAGAGTAGAGGAAACTTAAACGTGACCTTGAACAATTTCACTTGTATTGGTTTTTTTAATTGAATTCTTGTTTGGTGTAGTTGGTTACTGACTAGTGTGAGTGTTCTCAATTCTTTTTGCACTGCGACACAAATATTAAACAGAAAATGACTCTGCACATACATTCTTCAAGTCTCATAGACCACGTCATCATAAGCTTTGACCAAAACATACGAAGAGCCTGAGTTTCCCCTGTTCCAATAGTACTTTGCCACAGAGGCTTTGAAGGTTGCTACCATGACAGCCAATGGACTGAAAATGTTCATAGACCTTTGCAGCACTGTAAATTTTCTCTCTCTCTCTCACACATACACACACACACACACACACACACACACACACACACACAAACACGGTCACACATTCAGATTTAATCTTCCCAAAGCTCTCTGTTGTTTATGGGGCCCATGGGTGTAATTTTATGCCTGAATGAAGTGCTTACTAATAGCTCTGCCTTCAGCATAGGGCAAGGAGAATGACAGTGAATGAGAGAATGGAGGAAGAGCGCAACCCCCCTCCCCAAAGAAAACAGTTGGATAATTTGAGAAAACATGAGGTAGTCTGAGGTAGTTTGTAAAAATAGACCCTCTTGTCTAATATGACTGTCCATAGAGTTGAGCTCCACAGTGAATTATGTCATACTGTGGGCTGGGATTGCTTACTGATATTGAAACTAGATAGAAACCAACAGTGTCACCTGTACCTTTGTAGTTATTGTATTTGTAATAACCCCTACCCTATGTAGACATGTGGACTGTAATGTATTCGTCTTGACATTGTTTAAAAATAAATCTGGGAGTGTAATGCATACTGCATGGTCGTTATGTCTTCTCTAAACCGACCGTCCGAGCCAGTGTGTGAGGCTAACAGCTTCCTGAGGGGATTCTCCACCCAGTGTCCCGTCTCCTATTAGTCTGAACAGCCCTGACACTAGCAGTCAGCTCCCCCACTCATCCAGAACAAGGCAGGAGACAGATATTTCCATGAAGCCCAGCGTTGAATTCAAATAGAGCCTGCTTTTTGACTCATCTATAGGATTTCATGTTACAGAAAATATTTAACAGATGAAGTGCTTTGTTCAGTTCCAGCTCAGAGAAGCTTCAGCATGTGCTTCCACAAAGTGCACATCCACATCCGTCTGCAGGCTCTCGCCACTCCTCAATCGATGGCGCTGCTTGTTGTCATGGTGTCTCTGCCATTGCCCATTACTTAAAACTGCTGTGCTCTCGTCCCGCGGGGCCGGGGTGAGAAGCGTCACGCTTGTTTGTTCATCTCTTGTTTTTTTTCCCTTCCTTCTTGCACCCTGCTCTAATGGTCCCATATGGGCCTAGGAATGTGATGGAGAGTGCCGTGTGCCAAGAAAAATGTGATCGGAATAAAACCTGGGAGTGGAACTTGCACTGAGTGGAGGCTGAATTTGCAGCCATAAAGTGGGTTTGGATTTACACCAAATCATAATTTTGATCACCAAGTCTTTTTTTTTTTTGGTGCAAGGATAATCCTTTATAAATCTACAGGAATAAAGATTCACAGCCAAATCGGACAAAGAGTGAATCCTGCAGTGCAAAAACTCTGAATCCTGTAGCTGTGCCTTTTTTATTTTTAATTTTTTACAACAGACTAAAAGGGACTAGTTTTGAAAAATGGACAAAGTAAAAGAAGTGAGGTTTTATGGTCTTCTCCCTCATAAAATCTGTGGCGCATTTTGTGCAGAGTCCTTGTCTTCACCCAATGTTTTTTTTCAAACATAAATACGCCACTGAAATCTGAACTTAAATCATATCGTTCCAGTTTGTTCCTGTGAAACGCTGGCTTTGCATGAGTAACAGTCATATATATATATTTATACATACAAAAATCCCCATTTTTCAGTGCCTGAAATAAAGAGAAGGCCAGACATAGAGGGTGCATGAGTAGGAGGAACCGAGTGATAGAGCGTGAGAGAGAAAGAGAGCCTGTGCAAGCAGAACAAAGTCCTTTAATAAAGCAGTGCTGACAGAAGTGTGCAGCTTTGCCTAAACCTTCCCCCGAGCCGCCCCACTTCGTAATCAACAGCCCTCTTCCTCCCAGCTAAAGCAGGTGTGCTCCAAACCTAATATTGGTTTCCCCGTTGAACGAATATTATGTAAACGCGGATGTTGAAAGGGAAAAAGTAAATAAAAGGGAAATGTGTTCAACATATTCAAATTGGAATGTTAGAGGGTCTGCGTTAAGCGCGTGCGATGCAAGAAAGCCAAGACTTGTGGCCGTCAGAGGAGGTGGGAGTTGACTCTTTAATAAACAGTAAACACACGCTCTTAATCAGATCAGGCCAAGGCTCGCCTTTGCCTGCCCACACACTCTCAGTGACACCACATGGAAGAGGCGCCCTAACCACATTAATTAATGGGGCTGGGTTGCTCGTCACTCAGCCTCTTTAACGAGGCTTTGTTTGGGGCTTGTTTGGAGTGATTAGGCGAGTGTTAGTGTACGCGGTATAAACGGGTCATGACTCGATCTCATGTCACCGTGGTAAATTGAAGAGGTCACCGTGGACTCGTAGAACAGTATTTGAGTGTCAAGTGGCTCAAACAGTTTTCTACATGATTAAATAAAAAGTGTAATTATATGATTTAAATGAATTCCATTCTCTTGAAACTTGTTCAGACTTGTTGAGAACATTGTTCACAGTGGTGGTAATAAGAACAAGAAGTCCAAAACATTTAGTACATCTGGTAGTTACCCCACAGAAAGTCATTGCATGGACATAATACAAATACGTTTCCCTGCATTTTTAGACAGTTTTATGACTAGTCATTTTGAGTGTTTTTCATTTTTTTAATATTAAAAGGTGTCTTTCGAAAGACATGAAAGGCACATGCAAGGTAATGTAAGGCAAATAGATCCCAATGAAAATTTACATTTTCTGATATGTAATGGAGCCAGTCCATTACATTTCTTCACTAAGTTTTGTACCTTGTCATTTTTGAATAATAAGTGCAATAGGATTTAATCCTGTATTTCTCATTTGGAAAAGTATCTCAAGATTGTACCTGAAATTGTACTCACTATTAGATTATTTAAATTGAGCAGAATATACCACTAGCTCATTTTATACATTGAATCAAAACTCTGGCTTAGTTTATTTTTTAATGTAATAAGAAACACCCCCCCCCCCTTTTATTTTTTTTAATGTGATGCTACTATTGTGCAGGTAAATTTTGTCAAATTAGTCTTTGCAAATCTCAGAAAATAAAATATAGTATTTTGTAAAAATGTATTTGTTTTAAGTTCACAAACCAGTAGGCCAGTAAATGAATGTTCCTATCAGCTGGTCATGTTTGCTGGGTGAATGTTGACGGCAGCGAAATTATCACAAAAAGACCTGACCTGACAGAAAAAGCATTAATATGATTGCATCTTTTAATGTTGTCCTTTGGCTGGTACACCACCGCCAACAGTCTTGCTTACAGCAGGTCGCCGGAGCAGATCTGATGTGCCATTTTGGTAGCAGCAATAGTCCGATGAATATAGAGGGGGGGGATGGAAGGAATAGTGGAAGGCCAATGTCAAAAATCAGCGCATCAGTTTGCATCTCATCAGGGCACTGAGAGCAAACATCAAAGAGAGATGAGGGGCGGAAACACCAGCGGCTGGGATGGAGCAGCGCTGTGGAAATATAGGGGAAGAGTACATCTAAAAACGCATCTATATATAGCTTGTTTTATTTCCCCCTTGATGAATCACAGACATGGAGAAACAGAGGGCATTCGTGTGGCTTGTTATGTGTGTGTGTGTGTGTGTGTGTGTGGGTGCTGTTGATTTTTGAGTTTATCTATAGATCAGTATTCGTGGGTGGTTGGGTGTTCTGTCTTTTCCTCCCATCTCCATACGTGTTGGAACTGTTGGAACCTCCCAGGCCAGATTTGCCTCCTTTTTGTGGATATGGCACCTCTTTATGTTCAAGTAATGATATATGGTGTCATCTGATGCATTATCACTGTCAAAGAATCTGATGCATCATCACCATGTATCTCATGTATTTCATATACAGTGAGACTGTATAATAGAACATGCCAAACAGTAAACTACAAAAAAGTGTGGTGTCCACTTCCAATTTCTGTATGGCTGACACAGTGACAGAAATGTATTTAAAATCAACAGTAGCCATGTTTAACATTTGCAAATGCATGTGCACCCGCTCAGCACGCGAAGTTAGCCAGAAAGACATCCTATCCATTTATTGTAAGTAACTCTTGATGAGACCTTCTGCAAAAAATAGTAAGGGTTACCACCGGCTCCCGAGTGGTGCAGCTGCCTAAGCTCTGGCCAAAATGTCGGTAGTCTAGCCGGAAGTCCTGGCTAGAAGTCCAGGAGAGCATAATTGGCTTTGCTGTCTCAAAATGGCCCTCCCTTTCCCCCATCAGTCAGCGTGAAGCCAGTGTGGAGGTGTCTGCTAGCTGATGTAATAGAATTGGCAGTTAGTGTTTTCAAAGTGTGTTTAGGTGCCCAATGACATTTTCGACAAAAGTTCAAAAGGTGCAGTGGTGCTTCACATTACTCAGAGGAAACATGTGCTAAACTTCAGCCCGCCAGTCTTTGTAGCACTGCATTACTGGCACGTAATAGCTAGTGGTCAGATAGTGGAATACAATTGGAGAGAAATCGGAGAAAAATGAAAATAAAGAAAATTACTGAAGCGGATCACAAGAAGTCATTCATTTTCAGGTACTGGTATAAAACCTGCCCAGAAATGTTATATATAAATATATATATATGTGTGTGTGTGTGTGTGTGTGTGTGTGTGTGTGTGTGTGTGTGT
>JBBKCR010058886.1:0-10530 GCA_037577295.1 Ladigesia roloffi | reverse complement strand
CATACTCGTACTCGTCAAAAGTGCGTTATCCGTACCGGATACTCGTTTCAGCCGAGTATCCGGCTCATCCCTAGTACCTACCAAAAGCGGTCCAAGGAAGGACAACCTCTGAACTGAGCCAAGGGCACCCGAGACTCCCTGGCACATGTAGGGAGTGAAGACGAACCCATCGTGTCCAATTGACAGAAGAGCTGAGCAGCATGCATGACTTGTTTATCAGCATACATAGAGACTGACACATAATTAGTAAAAAAAAAAAAAAAAAAAACTGACCAGCATCATTTAAGGTGCAAAATTAGTTAAAAATCACTTGTTCTGGCTTCTTATTGAGCAAAGAGCAGTGGGTTAGACCCTTCTCTAGCTGGCTCTGCTGGACCCCCTCACAGGGGTTTAACATTTTGGCTCCAAGAGCAGACAGACGTGCCCTTTGTCCTACGCTTGGTGGGCCTCCAATGGAAAAAGAATACGGTAAAATGAAGGAGGCAGCTGGAGATCATGCCAATGTACTGTTGCCACCCTGTTAGCCTCAAAATTAATGAACATGGCTGGGATCCGATGACTAGGCTATGGTGGGTAATGTGATCAAGTGCTGGGCAATGTGTGAGGCCCAACTTCAGTTACCAACAGATTGATTACCTGATAATGCAACTGTAATTTTGTAATATACACTTTACGCCCACGTGTAAATACCTTTGGCAGAGAATGTATAGACTGTATAGAATGTATAGAGGTTCGAAGTGAACATTTATATGAATTTGTTCAATGTGCCTCTGTTAATGTGGAAAACCAAACCAAAAGATCTGCCTTTAAAGAGTTAAAGTAAAAATAACTCAAACACAGAACAGATAATGTGTAGTGAAAAAACGCTATACCGCCCCCTGCTGGCCTACTGCAGCTTCAATCAGTGAAAAACATATTGAATGCACTATGGAGTTAAATCATTATAGCACAAGAGTAAGAATTATTAGAGCATCCCAAGCAGGCACCCTGTAACAATTCATTTCTGAACGGAGCTGCACAATTAAATCTCTTATCATATTCTGCAAGGCTGATTGTAAAACCTGCAGTAATATGGTGATATTATTGTACAGAACAAAGCAACTTCTTTTGATTGTACAGGCTGTAAGGATTTGCTGCTTCATTCTGCACATCATCAAGCAGACATCCTACCTCACTGAAGTAACCATGATCAGTCCCCCAAACTTCGTATTTTACATTTCAGCTGCTGTTTTGTATACAGTCATCTCATATGGACAGGACAACGGAAAACACTGATATACCGTAATATACAGAAAGCCATATCAAACATTAAACTTCTGTCAGCAAATATGAAATTAAATGCAAGCACTACTCATTTGTTAGCATAATGAATAACATTTATTACCAGACTTAGCAATGAGTAAGCTACTTCAGAAATAGGACAGGCTATTGCTATTTCTTAAACCAGTTAAAATACGATCAGAGATGTTCTCTACCAAGAACATCAGTTAGATTCTTAATTAAGACCAATTATCATAGTTAATTCTATAATATATATTTATGGAAAAGTTTATATTTTAGGTTCCATGCTCCCCATTTGTAATCTTTAGAACAACAAATCTGGTTGTTCCAGTCTTATATTGTGTAGGTCACTAAATCCAGGTCAACACATTTGTCATGTTTTTTTGTCATGTTCCTCTCTAACCATTCCTGAACAAAATTTGTAATGTGTCAGGGCAAATGATCCTGCTGAACGAAGTCACTGCCATCAAGGAAGGCTGTTGCCATGAAGGAGTGTATTTGATCTGCAGCAATGTTTAGCCAAGTATTACCAGTCAAAGCACCATCCAAGCTGCTAAAGAAAATGCGATTTATCAGACCAGTTCACCTTCGTCCACTGCTCAGTGGTCCTGGGTCTGATGCTCACTTCTCCACTGTAGGCACTTGTGGTGGACAAGGATCTGCATGGGAGCTCTGAACAGTCTGTGACTATGCAGCCCATCATGCAGCAAGCTGTGATGCATAGTGTGTTCTGACAGATTTCTATCATAGCCCTCATTAACCTTTTTAGCAGTTTGTGCTATAGAACTTTCCTGAGAGGGCCAGGCGGTCTAGCCTTCATTCCACATACATGAGCCTTAGGGTCCCACGTCCATGACAAGTTGTAATTCCTCTGATCTCCTCTGGCAAGTACAAACCACTGCATCTTCACAAGACATTCTCGTGATGGTCTGACCCAGTCATCTAACATCACAAGGCAGCCCTTTTCAAAGTCACTCAGATCCTGATGCTTGCGGATTTTTTATATATTGAACACCTCATGTTCAAGAACGACTTGCTTATATATCCCACCGTAATGAGGTTGGTGTTATTCAACTCAACAGTTGAATTTGTTTTTATCTAACTGGTGTATGTTTTTTTTTAAGTAATCTATACTCGTTGTAAGCCATTATGGTTGGGGCTTTACAAAATTTACAGCCTATAAAACTGATGGTGATTTTTCATTTTTAAAAGATGGTGATATACCTGAGCTCAGCTGGTCTAGCTGCTGAAGGCTCATCTGGCGATCCTCTGCGGTAAAAATATGGATCCTCCTACACAGGAAAACACAAACACAGTGGAACTTGTCTTGAACTTGGTGGAACCCTCACAAATCCCATTACATAGAAGTTTCTATTTTACATGTAATTTACATGAAACACACCTGCAATGTTAATGGTGACATTGTGAAAGTGAGCCAGTGAAAGAAATGCCTGTAAGCAGGCTCAAGAACCTGTGATGTTACTATTATGTGGAGGTGGTGGGGATGCAATACCTTAAATACAAAAACTAAAAAAAAAAATAAGTGTTTCATATGTTGGCTCTCTTCTACAGTGATACAACGGTGTACCTTTTTATAGTTATATAATACTAAACTAGGTAAGATGTTGTCTGGATGTTAGTTAATTGCTATCAAGGTGAAATTGTCAGGAAAATGTGTAAAAGGCAATATGTCTCAAAATCAGATCAGATCACTAAGAAGATCCGGCTCCCGAATGCATAAACACACTGGGCAAACCCAGTGTTCCCATTGGTCACGATACTTCTGAGTGTGGCCATACTACTGTGTGAAAGCACCATGTAAAGTGATACAGGTAGATGTGGTTTTCTAATGAAAACACAATAACTGTGACAAAAAATACAAACATTTTATTGTATGCACATGGGCTTCTGAAATTATTTCTGAAAACTGTGTTATCACTGTAGTGGCTCGGTATTAAATATATACAGGACACGATCTAAAATCCTTGGAATAGAACTGCTTTGCACTGCTGTATACGTGTCTTCATCGATCGAAGACAGCTGTTGACTGTCGCATAACATGCTCCGCTGCTTTGACCACCTTGATTTTCCCCACAGAGGGACTCATTAAACCTCTACTGTGTTTTAATGACAGCAAGTGGTGGCAAAGAACTGCTTTGTTTGTGACCGACACATCTCTACCGAAAGTAGTCTGGACAAATAGTGTTTTGTTTGAAACTATTTGCATGCCCTGCTGCAGAGCGTGTTCTATACTATAGGAAAATTAATCAAAAACTACACGAAAAATAGTGTTTTACCTGGGCAACAATTTAGTTCATGTCATGAGTCCTTGTTTGCATGGGGTAAGACTGGAGGATATTGTTCCTAAAAAAATATTTGGCTCCCAAATATTTTGTGTTTAGGAGCCAATGGCTCCTAAGGTTTTTGTATTGTTTGGAGCACTGCTATTTTAATCAAAATCACAGCGATTTATTGTGTAATGATATTGATAATGATGGTCATAAATAGACATCTAGGTTTGCCAATGTCTTTGCTTACATTTCAGAATCAATGTATTATTGTCCTTAACAGAAATTACATCACTCTAACTGAATCCAGTATACATTTCATTTAATGGTTTTGGCTCCATTTCTACATTAAATGTTTAAATATCACAGTGATGTAAATATCAGCACTAATATTAAATTGTAAAGATCAATCTTGATGCTAAATTGGACATTAAACAACATGTGAGGCAATATAATAGCATTTTTACAATTGTTTGAATGATTTCCTACCCGTCTATAAGGTGGTCTATTTGATGCTCTCTCCCCATGATAAAATCTCTGATCTTCATGGTATCCACCTCTTCCACGACTGCGTTTAAAATCCTCCTCTCGGTCCAAGCCATGTTTCAGCTGGTTGAAGGGAGGCCACTTTTCTCCAGGATTCCTCATTCTCTGATAAGGTGCTTGCTGCTGAAGCAAATGCAATGTAAAACCAGTCCAGCATGAAAAAAGGAAAGCACAACAGTATTTTTCTTTCTAAAATATGACAGGGTACTTCTGAATTTATATAAAGATATTATATATAAATCACAGAATTTCCTGATTTACCTTTTTAAAATTGTACCTAATTATTTAGCTAGTCAAAAACAATACCACTGCTACTGTTATTCGCATAGCATCTTCCCAAAGAATTTGCCTGGGTTGGCAGTCTGACAGAGTCTATATATATGATTCATTAAACTTACTGTTCTTCCCACGGTTCGTTCTTCATAAGGCTCCCTCATGTTGTGACCTCTTCTGTAGGCCACTGTAAAAATCAGTTGTTTAGGATGAAAGCATATTAGTAAAACAATTTTATTAAATTATATCCACCACTTTTACTGAGGACAGACTGTGATGGAAAAATCAGCAACCTGACAAAAACCCTTCAATCAGAACAAAAAAGAAGGATAGAACATTTGGCGGTCCCAGGTTGGAAATTCTCTTTCATACAATATCTCTTATACCTTTAAAAAGGTATGTCCGAACATTTTATGAAAATATTGAATCATAGAGCATACAGGTTTTTATAAAATTTCAACTTTCGTATTATAGGTCCTGTGCCCTAATGGCTCCAGCACTGCTTATAAAATGTAAAGAATTCAGCTGCTTAAACATTCCACTATTATGAGTGTTACATAAATAAAATAATCTATGTATGAATCATCAAGTGAATATACTGTAGAAGTTAATATATAGATTTTCCCCCATACAACACAAACTTGTTTTCCATTTTTCTTAAATTCTCTATTGTATGTTACCTTCAATTCTGATGTACTGAGCATGCTAACGATAAAAGAATTCACCTCAGGATAAAGTTCTTTTTCATCCTAATATATATTTTAGGGGTGGAGGAGAGGAAAAGTTCTGAGGCGCCATTTTGTTTGGAGACACCTTATCTTTACCACAAAATTATAAACCAATTTTCGCTTAAATACCGCTTCCTTTCCATTCATACTGAGAACAAGGCTTCTGTGAACCACACAAGAAGTCAAGTTGGAGGAGTCATTTTATCACAACCCAGCTAGCTTATAGACAGTTCTAAGCCCAGTGTCATAACCTGCATGTACTCACAGCGAATCAATATAGCAAACAAAGGGTCCGTCCGTGCTTGTATGTTTGTGATCTTGTGGGAGGGCTCTTTGAAACCCTTAGACACTCAGCTAAAGAGAAGAAATTGATGTGAAAACCCTCCTATTACAGCGAAAAACATACGTTTCTGGGCAGGAGTTGTAAACGGGAAAGAGATGGAAGGGGTGTGTGTGTTGCGATTAACCCTCCTCACACCCCGACATGGGTTCGTGGACGTGAGTGTTCACAGTCAGACATGCTCCACAAGACATTTTCCAATGAGCCCTGGTTCTCTCATTTTTTAGAGAAGTTGTATGCAAACTATTCTCCATTTTCTCTGATCTCGGGATTTCTGATGCATTGACACTTGACCGGAACCAAGTTTACAATTACGTACTTCCGGTTTTCGTGAAAAAGAAATCTTTGTGTGCTAAAGGGCAAAAGAGATCCTGTAGATGGCAATTCACATTCTTTTTTTTGCCAAATAAGTGAAAAGCATGTTGAAATCGTCAATGTATTCCTTGCTGTATCAAGAAAAAAAATAAGAATTGTACAGAACCGAAAACCATCCCCCTTAAACCGTAATCCAAACCGAATTGTGGGTTTTGAGAACCGTACCACCCCTAATAGTTTTCTGCAATTCATGCAATAAGGAATTTTTGTATCATCGCAGTACATCACGTATAAAACCCCACCAAAATGCAAAAGTTTAAGAACTAACCTGGCAGTCCGGCACCAGCGGCCATTTAACTGGACCAGGCATTCTGACCCAAACTGAGAACGTCTACCTGTGACCCATTAACTAACTCCCCTGCAAAATGGTCTTTGCTACGGAGTTTATTTTTGTGATGCTTTGTATTCATATGGGAAAACACAGGTATGCTACAGGTATCACCCCCATACACCAACCCCTGTTCCAGTTCCCCAACAGTAGCATAAACATTTTGTTAAATACAGTTACTAAATAAAAAATGCTGAAAGTCTGTAATATTGATATTAATAATAATATGAATATTGTGTATCAGTGCCTAAAATAATTTGAGCTTGCTACTGTCCAGGACTGTATTAGGTCTGTTTCCAGTTATTAAGGTAGTGTTGAACAAAGTTTTATAAGAACAATTAAAATCCAAGATTAATTAAATAATTAAGATTAGATTAAAACAAACAAGTTCAGTCACTGAATTGAGGCAAAACTGTTTAATAAAGACAGCTGCATTATCAATGATAGATAATTGATTTATTTTCTGATTTATATTTCATTTGGAGTAGCTTATAACACCTTTCCAGGACACACCTCTTTTGTTTACACCCACTTTGTTCTTGGCTTTATGTCCATTTGCATTAACAATATTACAGTTATCAGATATTACTTTCTCAGTTCCTCCTTTCCTTTTACGGATTGCTTCTTCAAATTGCTGTGTGTGTGTAGATACCCTTAGCCCAATTCCCCTGCTGCTATTGTGTGTGTATGTGTATGTGTGTATGTGTGTATATTATTTCTGGATATGCTCTCTCCTGTGGCCTGCCTTGACCTTTTCCTTACCAATCTTTCCACCTTTCCAGAGGGGCACAGGATAGCATGTAACATTTGTAAGCCCTCATTAATTAATTTAAATGTTTAAGGAAATTAAACTCTACTTCTGTTGCTTTAATCATTCATTTTCTCCTACAATAGCAGGTGCAGATATGTTGTTTGTACTAATCAATTTGCTATAGCACTGACAGTCACCACTCTCTCCATAAAACAAAATTCTGAAGCCTGATCAGCTGGGTGACAGTGCACAACATAGTCGGATGTAAGATAATTTGAAATGTGATAAGTTTATCACTGCCAATGGCCATATATAGCTCACAGAAACGGATTTACCATTAACCACACCTACCATTAACCACACCTACGGTGACCTAATACTGATGTCTTAAAAGAGGAAACTCACTTTTTTTCGATGAACTGCACTCTCAATGTGTTGCCCTTGTGTCAGACGATCTAACATGAAAGAAATAACAAAAAGTATACTCAACCAAGCATGCAAACAAATAATATCAGTTTTCATAAAATATTAACAATCTAAACATCATAACATAACCACAACATCTCAGTAGTTGAACAAATTGCTGTGATGCTGAAAATCAGCAATCTTACGAATCAATATTACACCAACGTGGACAATAATGACATTGCATTTAAACACACAAACTTCTTTTGGTTTAAAATAAAATCCGAAAGTTATAAAGCGAGAGCTGAGATACTAGATATGCAGTCCCGATTCCTTTACCAACACAGAATGAAGCAATAAATGGCACTCAGCGCGAAGGGATACACTTTAAGTTAGAGTACTTCATTAATTACATTTAAAATATAAAAAATACAAAGCGTAAACCCTTAAAACGTTTCTTAAACACATTTTTATGCACGTATACTTGGCCAATAAAAACTGATTCTGATTTTGTACTAACTCGTGACAGACATCATCATGAAGACAATATATCAATTGCACAGCACTAATAAGCCGCTCGTTATAAATAGTTTAATTGGTTAAATTACTCATTAGGCATTCACTGGAAGCATCTGAATTCAATACAACACGTGTCCCAACAGCGTCCACATAACGTGTGTTTAAGTACGGCTACAACTATTACGGTTGATTCTAGTTTTGCAAAGTGAAATTAAAGTTCATTACACGTGCAAGCTTCGTGGAAAATATCATAGATTTTCATAGAAAGTCAAGCAATCTCACAAATCGATGCTTCAAACTCGTGGTGTAAAATTCTGCAGCATCCCGATGTCCTGAATATATCCCACACACTGCACCACCGCTGAACCTAAGCCCACCATAACAAACCCTTCTTCACTGTCATACAATCTCCGTGGTGTACATCGCCCCCTACCGCATAGGAGGCGATCTAAACCAGTACCTATCCCAAATAACCTCAAAAACACGTGGAGTGTTTCCAAACCTGTTCGTGGAGTTTCCTGGATTTGGGTTCGAGACAAAACACTTACAGATTGGCAATATATATGTAGGTAGACCTGGCATTAACAGATTATGATATTGCTTGGGTGTATTAAACTGATAAAATTCTGCAGTAAATGGGCCCTGATGCAGTGCAGTAATTACATGTAAAATTCATAAATGTTATATGCGGTGCACTATATAATGAGAAGAGTGCAATTTGGGATTCAGCCTGTTAGCTCCTCTGGCTTGGCCTGAGTTTTACAACAGCCATTCGCCTTGGCTAGCTGTGGTTAGATTGTTGCCCCTGTGATCAGAATGTTGTTCGTTTAAATCCCAGGATTGCACAAAAGTTTTTTTCTTTATTTAAGCTTCCGTATGTTTCTAGCTAGCTTCTTCCTGAGTTTGCATTCCATGTCCATCAGAATTGTAATTTTGAATGAACACAAAGAGTACATGCAGGGGGAAACATTTTGAACTTAATTCTGAGCATCCGCAGAACTTTAATTATATATATTCCCGTCTGACCTTTTGATTAAACCCTAGACTGTTTAAAAAGTTTCTACATCCGTTTCTGAATCTCTAGAGGGAATTTCCCTCTCTATCGGGTCCTCAGACTTTTCCCAGTGAGAGGGCTTACACTCGCTGATTGGCTGAGCTTTACCCACGTGACCGCCTTCCGCCTGGAGTGTGCGCGACAGCTGGACGGAGAGGGTCTGTTCGGTGGGAGGCATCGGGGTCTGATTTCTTCACACTTTAATTACGGAAACATCCTGTTCAAATGGGAGACAAGAAGAGTCCGACAAGGTAAAGGAACAGGCTTGCCAAAGGGGCTGCGGGAACCCGCGGTCTGTGTGTGTGAGTACGTGTAAATGAGTGTGCGAGTATGTGTGTACATGGCGGATGGATGGGTTTATTTCCCTAACATGAGCTCACTGCCATATAGCGCCCTCTCTCTCTCTTTCTCTCTGTCCGTCCGTCCGTCCGTCTCCCTCTCTATCTTTCTCTCGCTACCTCCCTCTCTCTGTCTAGTTTTGCCCACCTCATTTAACTTCATTTACTTCTAATGTTTGCTCTCTAATGTGTATATGTGTGTTTGTTGTGTCTGAAGGCCAAAAAGGCACTGCAAGCCCCCGTCAGACGAGGGATTCTGGGATTGCAGTGTGTGCACTTTCAGAAACACCGCCGAAGCGTTCAAGTGTATGATGTGCGACGTGAGAAAGGGGACGTCAACTCGGTAAGACACCCAACACAGTGTTTACAGCCTCACCAAAACACTTTCACTCTCACTTTCAGGAACACAAGGTCACCTCAATTCCTCACATCCATGGACTGGGTTCTAATCTGCAAACTCCTTGTTACTTTTATATGAATCTCATTTTAGACATTCATTCTTTCATTTTTTAGGTTTTATTTCATTATGTTAGTTTTATTTCATTCTTTTCATATCTGGGTTGCTTCACTGTTGCTTAAACCTGTCACCTTCAAGCTCTAACATTTGTGGTGGGGACCATCCAAGAATAGCTCCATGCAAAACTTTTGTTGACCTGATACTTTTATTTGACTCCTGTCTAAATTGTTGATGTAGATCCTTTTATATCTGTTTCAGGACTTTTAGGCTTGCACCCCCACACTTTTTACCCCTTCACCTGAACTTTGAATTAAATGCCCGTAGCAGTTTACTGAACCTGAGTTTGGTTGTATAATGGAACAGTTTCATTTTCACTTCTCTCTGAGACTATATAGTACTGAATAAATATTATATAGATTGCTTAGGGATTTTTTACTTAAAGCTCATCTAGCATGAATGAGTTTAAAAAATAATGTAATGCTTAGAAATAATGTAATATATGGAACAATATTGTGTCATATGATGAAATGATTATGTTAAGACTTACTCTGGGTCTGTTCTGATAACACTGCTCGCTAATTACTTGTAATTATGTAATTGCTATTTGAGCTGTTACAAATAGTAAATAGCCTGTTTAGTGAAAGCAGGGAGTTGAATTTTAAAAGTATTGTTCAAAGTGCTGAAATTATCTTGTCTCACCCTTTGATCAATTTTATGGCATAAAACTAACCTTGGTGCATTTTTAATTTTAATACATACATTATCAAACCGGCGGCACGGTGGCGCAGGGGTTAGCGCTGTTGCCTCACAGCAAGAGGGTCCTGGGTTTGACTCCCGGGTCGGGCGC
>JBBKCR010058845.1:0-10530 GCA_037577295.1 Ladigesia roloffi | reverse complement strand
TTTAAATGTCATGTTGACTGTTAATGTTCCAGAGAACTTAAATAAAATGTACTCAGTGTTGGACACTTTTGTTCCTGTGTGTGTTTGACGTCATCATGACTAGTCGACTCGACCTAGACTATCTTGATTAACTAATCGACTAGGAACAATCTGAAGTCGTTAATGCCCTAGTGTGTGTATATTATATATATATAAATATATATATATGAGCACAACGGAGATGTGACAGATTGAACTAACAGAATTTTACAGTGAATTTATTTTGACATAATTACAAACTTCATCTCATCATAATCTATCCTTAAAAATCATACATCATACTTTTATCTGTAGATCTGTCAATCATAAATTCATTATCTTATTTTTCGTGACTGCCATCATTATTCTGTATTTGTTTTATCTCTGTTTATCTTTCACTCAGTCACACATTGCTGTTTGTTCTCTGGAGCCTGCTGCTCAGCTCAACTTTCACTGCTGTAATGGTGTTGAGGTTTTGGCTATGGGTGAGCATGGACAGATTTTACCCGTTTGGTCTGCAGCTATACTGCAGAGTCTGGTGCCCACAAGAACTACAACAAAGCTTTAAACAGGATTCAACAGAGTTCTGAGGGAAAATAAGCAATCTGTCACTCCTCTGTCTCCCAAACCATTTCAAACCTGCTCGATAAATCCCTATGCATCTCCCCTGTGGGTGGAACTCTTTTGGATCTCTTCTGGTTTGCCACAAATATGCCACAAAAGATTTAGTTCACTAAAGTATCATTTTTGTTTTTGAAGAACCCATTGAAGATATGGAGTACCATCGCAGAACACAAAGATTCTTTATCAATTAATTTTTTCTCGAACGTGTGGAGATACTTTAAATGCATTCTTTGCACTTCCACAACTAATTTAGAAAATGTTTCTTTCATTAATCATTAATCGAAAGGTTCTTTAGAGAAACAAACATTGCTCTTATTGGGTCCCACTCCAGAAAGCTTTTCAGATCTTATTTTATTAAGGCCAAATTAAATCATTTAGATACAGCTTCTGAAAACAGGCTGCCTTGAGTCCTATTACAACCACTATCAAGAAAACACTTGACAGAGGATTGTTTGAATTTTTCTGAAATTATGAATCATTACACCCAGTAAGAAAAGTATTATGTCTGTTTTCACTAACCTCAACATCAAGGGCTCTGCCAGGAGTCAGGATTTATTTTTTTAACTGAAGGGGTTGGAATGCTTAATGGTGCATGCTGGGTAATGCAAGGAGAGAATAGTGATTAAAAAAATCATAAATTCTGTTAAACCGATGAAGCAATGCTATGGTGTTACGTAACAAAAATATGACCAAAAAGGTAAATACAGGTTCCAGCATGTATCGTTTCTACCATTTATTAGAAAAGATACAGAACCATGAAGGTCTTGTAAGAATAAACAGAAGACTTAGGCTAATGCAGTCCTGTCAAATGTATGGCCTGAGAGTTGTGGGAGTTTTTTTTGGCATGCTGTCACTCATCTCTAAATAAATCAATAAATGTTCACCCTCACATCAGGATATTACAATGATCTGTCTGTCTGGCCAAGGTTCTTTCATTCGAGCTGAATTATAAACATACTGCAATTCCCAGTAAAACACAAAGATGAGATCAAAGACCTTGATCTTGCCCTGGCACTATACACTCACTGAAAGCTTTGAAGTGGTGTTCCTGAGACAAAGCAAGCACAATCTGTACAATTTCTAACAAAAGCTAAACACACGACAAATCACAGACATGTGTTATTAATAAAAACCCACTCACATATGAAAGCCTTTACTGTGAAACTTTTTTTTCTAGAGGCTTGTCAATCAACAGAGCAATCAGAGTGGACCACAAAAAGAGGTAAAATTAGAATCCATTACAGAGTCACCTCTGGAGGTCAGTCTAGTGATGTTTTTACACCAAATCCCTGCAGGTACTGCTGCCACCAGGCTAGTCTGCTGGGATTGACAGAATGTGTGTTTTTGTCGCATTTGACAGCATTTTTGGAACCATTTTCCTTAGAAGGTTCTAGCATCATTATCCGTGAAAACTGAGTCAATCTCTGCATTGAGGTTAACATTGCCGCTTCACAGACGGAGGCTAATTACTCCAGACATCAAAGCAGCACTGGCTAGGTGGAGCGGGCGGAGCAATAGGAGGCCCTTCAGCTCTGGTTTGATTGCTTAAGGGAGAACTGACTGGGCTGCATTTGCCGGAGTGGAGCTTCGAGAGGCCCTACATCCATGCATCTCAGATCAAACAGTCTGTGTTAGCATGTATTCCCCCCAAAAAAGAGGCATCTGTTCATCACCAGATCAAGGACTGGCAAAAAAAAAAACTCTTACTGGTCCCACAAGGGAACCATCAAGACACTCCTATGCCACTTTATTAGAAACACCTCTCTCATAGCTCTTCTTCGTTAGTGTACAGATAGAGACTCTAACTCATCTGCTGAAGCAGAGTTGGAGTTAGCCATCCTAGAATTCTCCTCAGTCAGTTTTTGTGCTAGGAGCTGCTTTTGGCTCGATATTTTCAGATGATGAACCGCTACTAACTTATCATGACATTAACATTTACAGCATTTCACAAAAGGTCCTGTCCCTAGAGCTTCTAGTAGATAAACATTTTACCAGAAATGCAGATTGTACTCCACCAGGGTCCAATTGGTTCATACACACACAGAAGACAGTTTTTATATTTGTCAAGTCTGTATTAAGTTAGTTAATGACATGAACATGTAGTGTTTATTTTCAGCTCAGTGGGATGTGAGTTATGGTAGTTCTGACAGTAAGGGGACAGTAAGTTAATTCCACCCCAGCTGGCATTCGACCGACCTTAAACGTTTAAATGTGGTTGAAATAATGTCAGTTTATGAAAAAACATTCATTCAACGTCAAAACAATGTTGACTACCAAATGGTTGAAATGGTGTTATTAACTAACTATGGATTCAACATAGAAATAGAAATAAAATTTGAGTTGTACGTCAAATCAACGTTTGATTTGCAAAATCGAAATAAAATCCAACGGTTATCCAACACTGACACCTGATGCACCTGACATTGATTCAACGCTGACTCCACGTTAAAATGCCAGCTGGGACTACCAATGCTGAAAAATATTTGGATGTATGTATTCAGACTTTAAGGAGCGATGTGTCTAGGCTGTGCTAGATGCTCTAAAGAGGGTTAGCTGAGACCCATGGTGCTGATGGGTAAGAAGGAACTGGACCATTATTGGCTCTGTAGGAAAGAGTATTAAATTGTTTGTGAGTATCTGGGCATAGATCTGAAAGTCACCAAGAGGAAAGAAGAGGATGAGTTAAATATCGCCAGCATTTTTTTGGCACCATGAAGCTCCTCCATGAGAGGTATAAGTGCAGTTTCTGGAGAATTTGCTGCTTTCAATCTAAACTAATTTGTTTCATGATGCCTATTTTGTGATAGAAAAGAAGCATGGCCCATAACTTTGGAGAGGAAGGAGATACGAGGCACCGAACTGGTCATTCACATCATTGATTTTGAGGATGGACTTTTATAGAACTGGTGTGATATGACCTTATCTATGGAACGTGAGGTAAAGCAGGTAAGTGGAGGGTGGTCAGTAGGTTCAGATAAGGAGAGAGAAGTGATTACTGTGGGGATGGATCATCTGATCATGTCAATTTGCTCATCAAAGAACATGGCAAAATCCTCCAAGGAGATGGAAGAAAGTGCAGAAGGCACAGGAGGCTCGAGAAGTGAGAACAGGTGGCAATAAGAGTTGAATGCAGATCCTTCTAGCTTGGCTCTGAAGAATAAATCCTTGGCAGGAGATATTTCAGCACTGAACTTATGAGAACTTATGAGACAGAAGAGAATGATTTGAGAGGAGATCAAAGTGAAGACGCAGTTTCCTTCTTTCTGCTGCTCTCAATTGTTTTCTGTTGTCGAGTATGACAAATAGCTATAGTGAAGAATGTAAATTGGATATTCCCCTAGAAGACATTAGACAAATTTCACTGACTGAAGAATGGAAATGGAGAAGGTGAGATAAGAATGGTTCAGGATAATGTCAAACATTGATAGAATGACAGAGGAAAGAGCAGGAGGAGAAAGGGGTGCAGTGCACAGTTGAAGGGATGGTGGTAAAGAGGCTGGTGTAGGTATGGAGAGCAGTGCTGGACTGGCCATCCGGTATATCGAGCATTTGCCTGGTCGGCCGATGGTACTTTTGGGCTGACCAGGTAATTTAGGGCCGGTGAGGAATCCTGTCAGCACCCTACCCCCCCAGGTCGATTTTAAATTCAGGACCGCATGGGATCCTGTCAGCACCCCGCTGGAACAGCATGAGGAATCCCGTCAGCAGCACCAACCCAACATACATCACAACAGATTAGCCATGATGTACTGATGAATTTAACAACACTGGGCACCAGTCACTGGTATGCTTATATTAGCCCTGAGTTCCGAAACTGAGCAATGATAAATTGGGTATATTATGTTTGTGTGTGTGTGTATTGGGGGAGGGTAATGGCCAATAAATGAATGCTCCAAGCAGGTGACCAGTAAATAGATTAAACACAATTGTCAGGAGTGAAAGCGTGAGCCTCCACCCGTGAACTACCTCTAAAGAGGGGACAAGATAACCAGGGCTCCATTCTGAGGGTTTTATTTAAACTCAAAACAAAACAGAACACAAACCTGGCTCGATGGCCGTCAGAATTAAACAAACACTAAACACAGCAACAAGAAACACAGGGGATGTGCAGCGATGCAAAGATAAAGAATGAGTGAAACAAACCAACTTAAATACAGCAGCTAATGGGACTTAAACAAGGGGCAGGTGAAACTAATACACAAGACAAGACCGAACAGACACGCGCTCCCAAACCATGTGACCTAAACCAAGCGTCAAAATAAAAGTCCCTCAAATAAACCCGAAATACAGAAAGTGAAAACCCAAACAAACAGTGAACAAACCCCAAAATGGTGGCTTAAAACAGCCACCATTACAACAATGTAAGGTTTTCAAACGAATTGGCCAATGAGTGGAAGGTTTGTAATGAAGCAACAAATATAGGAGAGGCTTCAAATGTTACATTTTACTCGCAGCATAGTTTTAATACATTTACACATATTCTCAAATAAGTATATTCTCAAAAAAATTGGACTATTAGCAGTGGATGTTCCAGAGAAGCACAAAGGGGTGTTAAAGGGTGTGGAAATTTCAAGCACATTCAACCAGACCTTTCAGAAACCTTCAACTAAGAGCTGCCCTTTAGAGAAAAGAAAAGAGCTCCAATTTTTTTAAGTCTGCAAGCTCTCCTCTCCTGTCTTGTATAGCTGCGTCTAATGAACTACACAAACACAACAAAGACAACAACTTCCAGATACAAGCCTAAAATCAGATGAAGATAATAACGAGATTTCCACATGGATTCAATAAAGGAAGAGAATAGAAACAGCCATGTTTGGACAATGGAGTGAGGGCTTTCACCGGCAAGGATGTAAGGCTAATATCCGCTCAGATACTGCCCCAGAAAAACAGGCAGACGGACTTTCATTAATGTTGAAATCTCAGTCCAACATCTCCGAATTTTATCTTGCAATTACATTCTGTCCACACACATGCGAGGAGTGTGCTTTCAGCCAGTTGAACATTGGACTGCTCTGAATCCGGGCCATTTCAAGCCAGAGCTGTGAAACATATGAATTTTGGCAGGGCTACCTTTGGCATTCCAGCCCATCCTTGAACCTGCCAATTACGATCGGATCAGCCTCCGTGCCTCCATCTTCCTCACCAGCATGTTTATAATGTGGCTGTGATGGCTGCAACTTTTCTTCTCTAACACCCTGAGACGTTCCCTCTGAGCTGTAAATTCGGAAAATGCACTGCCTGGCTTGCCTAACCGAAGAGGCAGGTGTGAATATAATCGAGTGTGAGACATTTACATTCTGTAAAAAGTGTGAAACAAGATGTAATTACAGTTTTACAGAATTTAAAATAAATCTTCAAAGCCACCCATTCACCACCAAAACCATCTTTCTCCATAGGAAATCTGACATATGTCTCCCATTGGAAACTACACTTTTCTACCACTGGTGCATGTCAGAGCACCAAAGAAAGCCTAATTAATTTATTAGCTCAGTTAAAGGCTCCATTCTTTGTTTTTCAAGCAGGGCTGAACTGAGATAGCACAAAATAAGCAGTATTATTAATGCTGCGTCAAGAGCCAGGGTGGATTTTGGGGCGAAAATTTAATTCAGCACATCACTTCTGCTTTGGAGTCTTTTGAAGCCAATCGGATAATTAAATGCAATACAGTCTGTTGTTGTCATTTTTGTTGTACTCTCTCTCTCTCTCTCTCTCTCTCTCTCTCTCTCTCTTCCCCAATAAAGCTATTTAAATAATATACATTTAAGCACTAATCAATGGTGCACTCTTATAAATAACAGATTTTAAACGGTTCTTGTCTTGGATGTATAGTTCCTTCAATTGGTATTGCCAATAAATAGAGGTCAGTTTACAAAAAGTAATTGAAAGGTTCTTTATAGAACTAAACCCAGTTATTCTTAGGCATCACTTCAAAAATACTTTTTGCCTCTTTTACTTTTTAAACTGTTGCTCATATTTTACAGTCATTTTCTCACTCACTGAGGAGGGACAGTAAATTTTGATTAATTATAACTTATACAGTGAGTTTTGATTGTGCAACGTGAACTGGGTGGAAGGTATTCTATGTGTGCCAACATCTCCTGACAATGACATTCTGACCAAATACAATATAATCACTCAACTCTTCCCGTTTGTAACCCAGAAAGAATTTATCAAATACAAGACAGGCATGAAGTTTAGAGCAAGTCACAGCCCAAACATAACATAATGTAACATGATGTTCTAACATGAAGATAAGCCAAAAGCACTCCCACTGTAATACAGATTTCTATACCATTCCTTCTAAACCATTCCTTTTTGGAAGGGTGCACTATTCTCAGTTAGATGCTCCGTTTGCATTGTGTTCTGTTTCTGTTCTGTTGTGTTCTGGAGGAACTTTGATTCGTTTTTACTATGAACTGGGTATATGGTAAAAATTACAATAAATAAATACTTGACTTGAATACTTGACTATCCTAAGTGATGATGAAAACGTAGGTGGACCAAGCAAAAAAACAAAACAAAAAAAACAACCCATACAGGTCAAAGAAGTTTCAGTTTCGGTTTGTGTTTTTAATCTGCTGTGAGCTTCTGAAATTCCAATTATAAATGCAGTGCGGCGCAAATGTGTAGCTTATTCTCTCCAGCTAAAAGATACATCTATCGTTTGTTTACATTTTGACTTGAGCAGAACTGATATTTCCCATTTTTGCAAAAAGGTAAGTCATATATTCATATATAATCGAGTTATCGTAGAATTATATCCAATGCAGCAGCACTACATCAAAATTATTGTTCTTCACAGAGTGTAACTCTTGTTAATCAGTTATCAATTTATAATCATAAAATTAAATCATTATTAGTGGCGGTGGGGTTCTGCATTCAGGAACAAGAGCAAAAGTGTTGGATCATTAAGTCTGGATCACAAACACCACTCCAAATTAGTGAAAGGTGTGGCTCAATCACTCCAGAGAATAAAGTCCAGTCCAGTACAGGGGCTTTATAGCCATGTTGGATTTAGTGACCTTAAGCTCATGTGTGTCTGTGTTAGTTACATTTTACTGGCAGTGTGGGCTTGTATCAGAAAATGGGTTCACCATGAAGCAGCTGAATTCAATCATTTACAGGGCTGTCTGGATACTTAAAGACGTACAATTTCTATGCGTAGTGTATAAGACATCAACATAGTTAAGTAAACTTTATTATTGTGTTGATATTATGCATTCTATTTTTAAGAATTTGAATAAAGGAAATCAGTTCAGGATTCTCTCTCAGTGTGGGCTCCAAAGTGACAGAAGTGTCAGTCACCACCTCCCTCATCCCACATCAAAATGCAGCGATAATCAGGATGCTACAGATGAAGAAGCGGGGAAGAAAATCCAGCGGGTTTTTGCCATCCCTGCCATGCTGCCACACTGCCAAACATGCACTGCCTGCAAAGCTCTGTCTGTCATCCATATTAATTGTGTGACATTTCACAGCAGAACAAATTGGCCCAGGTGCGTATGGGCAGATTCTATTAGCAAAGCCAATTTGCAGTTATTGCGAAATCATGTTGCCTGCTTTCATGATGCTGAAACCAAATTTTTTCTTCGTAGTGCAGCGCATATGAAAGAACAGCTTGTAAGCTGTCAAAGCAGGGTAGGATTTGCAAGTCATCTGTTTTTATTTATTTATTTTTCGTTGCTTTTACTCATCCTAGGCAGCCTATAGAACATATTTGGTGAGGGGAAAATAAACGGTTGAGGGGAGATTAATTGTCTATGTTGTTTTTTATTCAACCGAGCAGCTTGTGAGGCTGATGTTTTGGGCAGATGGAGTTAGACGTACTGCTCTGATTGATCCGTGCATGGAAAGATTGGATAACAAACCCGCACCAGAGCATCGGAAACCCAGCTGCTTCTCCTCCAGGTAGCAATCACAGAGAGTCTGTGGAACAGGAAAAATCATGGCAGTAGCCTTCAGTTAAAAAAATAAATAAATAAATAAAAACTGCCATAAAAAAACTTGTGAATGAATAATGCAGATAAAGGTGCAGGCTGGGGCAATTGTACTGGGGAAGCCTGGGGAAATAACCATCATATTTGATTTCTTCATATTTGGTGAGAGAATGACAGAATCAGCATGAGGGAAGAAGAGGAAAGAGGGGTAGAAAGATTACTCCTTCCTTAAATTATGTTTAGTAAAAAATGTTTAGTGTCTGAAATATACTTCTTTAATGTTACGAAAAAGAAATAAAAGCTTTAAGCTACCAGGTTCCCACTGAGCACAATGCATGTCTAAACTATCACCTGTTTCCAACTCTGTTGGACCTATCATTGAGAGATGGCACATGGTGACGCCACAGCCAGTCATGACATAACATTTGACCTGACTCTGTCTGGATGGTTAAGAGAGTCCCCTCAGCCCCATCACTCATCAGAACTCTAGTCAGAGTAAGTATCTAAGTTAACAGGCCAGTTAGTGTTCTCCTATAAGTGTGTTGGGTTGTCAGATGATTTTGCAATATTGAAAATTGAAGTAGATGTGGTGGTGTTTCACAGGAAGTACATGCCTGTCCTCATGTGATAAGGGGGATCTAGCTAGGAACTGGAATCAGTGATGACCAATTTGTCAAGGCATTTAAGGAAAGAAACAACGGTTACCTATTAAATTGGCAAAAGCATATAGGCCAAAATCAGAATAAACGAACAAATAAAACCAAAATGGACCAATTCTCTAATTAAATGTTAGGGCAAGAATCCCTTGGTTGATTGTCCCAATATAATATTGAAGTATGTCCAATGTAAACGTGTGAAAAAATGTGATCTTTTGATATTTTATTGGACAGATTTTAAATAACTAAACATAAAACAGTGCATTAAAATACCTTTAAGATTATGAAGTCTCACTTTTGACCGGGACTGGATGTCTGCTTTGGCAGCGAATGATAAAGCTGTTCATGATTCAGCACCCCCTGACCTACTTTGGGCTGGATTCTGTAAAACCCCGGCTGTTAACACCCTGAAGTGTGATCACACTCACTGATCTGGTTAGGCTGATGCTTTTAATCCGAACCAAGCTAATGTTACTAATCCCCGGCACTGAGCAGTGTGTGCTGGCTTTTCATGTGGAGGCTTGAGCAAAATCGTAAATCACATCATGCGCTGGCTCTGGTGTTCTCGAGTTTATTTACTGCCCCATGTAGCAGCTAAGGTAGGGTTGGGCAACATGAGGATATTTTTTGGAGTTTTTTTTTACTGCGTTTAGCAATAACACTGTATAAAGGGACTGCATAAAATGTTTATTAATTAGCACATCATTTAATGTCAGATCATTACACTGAATATTTGTACCTCAGTGGTGACACTAGCAGTGTTAAGTTTCAAACACACAACCTTCTGGTCTACTAGGCCACCAGCTGCCCCATTATATTAGTCAGCTCCTAACAGAATGATATGTGATGTGATATGTGCTTGTTATGGTTAGTGTTATTTATCAGGGTGAAATATATCTTTTATTTTAATATCTATACTTTAATAAGCGGGATTGCTGAAATTCTATTGAGTAAAACAAATTTGACTTAAAAATTGCAGAACATGTGTAGTCCCCAACTGCATTCAGTGTATACAAATAGTTTTTGCTTGATTTAATCTTCCTTGATACAACCTAAAAAATTACTAAATGTGCTAACTATCATTTTGTACTTATGTGTTCATCTGAAAAAATCGCTTTGAAGAACCATTGCTTTTTTGAAGTTATGTTTTGAGATCAATAAAATCAGTTCAGTTCCTCGATATATTTTTTGTAGAGATCGACCGATATATTGGTTTATCAATATTTTTCCCGATATTTAAGCATTTTACCATAATCGGTTATCGGTTTTGTAATATCGGGTTTGCCGATAAACAC
>JBBKCR010058834.1:0-10531 GCA_037577295.1 Ladigesia roloffi | reverse complement strand
ACACAGACACACACAGACACACACACACACACAGACACACACAGACACACACAGACACACACAGACACACACAGACAGACACAAAGAGTCTCTCATACACACAGCATTTTGATAAGCAGTCATTTCCATATCCATGCAAAAACTGATACTAATTTTTTCTAATTTGGTTGTGTAGACTATATTAGTTCAGGAATAAAAAAATATTCAGGTAAGTTCAGGCCCACACACTGAAGGTAAAGACTTTTACAAGGTTTTATGGCAATACACACACATTTTGATTTTATTTTTTATTTCTAACATGTTTGGTTGGCAAAATAAATGTTAAATCAGTGTATCTGCCGTGTCTGGAATGGATGTACAGTATTCTTGAGTCTATAAGGTAATAAAAATATAATAAGATAACCTTGTTTGAATTGTGAATATAGGTTTGACTAAAAGAAAATATTTTGTCTATTCTACTAGGTACATATACAATATAGACTAGGTTAAGTAGAATTTCATTACTAAAAAGAGACTAAAATACAACTTTCAATGACAAAAACATGGCTAAAACGTCACCAGTTTTTATAGACTAAAACTAGATGAAAATAGAATTCTGACTAAAATGCCTAAAACTTTTAGACTGAAACTTGACTAGACTAAAAACAGCATGGATAGGACTAATAAAAACTAAAATGTCTAAAAACTAAGTTTGACGCAAAGACTAAACTAAAACTAAAATTGAGGCAGGTCATCAAAAACAACTTTATTGAGCATAATTAGCTGTGCCAAAATGAATTCTGATTGTTTTTCATATATGATGTGATATAAATAACACCAGTGGATCTTAGGAAAAAAATACATTTTGGAAAGGGGTCCTGTAATATGTTGTAAGTCAATAAATATATCAATATAATCACCACTGTAGTATTTGTCAGTACAGCCTTACAGTAGTGAAGTAAAGGAATGTGTGCAGTGGCAAGGCAGAGAGAACTCAGCACATTCTTTAAAGCCACAATCCGATCTTTCACAAGCGTACAGAGGCAGCCGCAGCCTGAAAGCCCCCTACAATACTGAAGCAGGAGCCTGACAGAGTCCACACACTAACACCCAAACCTTTCAATGCAATAACCAGCAAGCACCACATTTAACAGCCCAGGAGGCGAGTCAGTTCTGTGCAATTCGTAAACACCAACATTAAAAACTTCTACTGGGTTGCCTCATGATATAGTGGAGTGATGGCCGTGTTTGGACAATGAAGTATTTAAGAGGAGTCCCTTTTTTGGGAATCTGCAGAAAGACACAAAAATATCTACAAAAAAGGAAGGAAAACCATTTTTTAAATTATATTTTTAATTAATCTTATTCCATTTCTAATTGGTTATTTTAACATGTAATGTTACTTTTAAATATTTTGTTATGATGGCAATTATAGTTTCAAATACCAAACGGGGGTCAATGCCTAATTTATACAAAATTTGTTCCTGTTATAACTAAATATGTACCATGATATATAATCTAACACCGGACTTATTAAAATTGTGAGCTTTACAAAATCTGATCAATTAATCAAATTTAAAAACAGTAACAAAAATCCAATTGTAAAATGAAAGACTGGCCTAATTTAACAGTGATCACAACTGTGTGGTTTGAGCACATTAAACTGCGATCGGAATCTCGCTGCTCACATCTAACCCCGGACATCGGAATTTAACCTCAATGGGAAGGCTGTAGCTTGAGTGCATTGTGATGGTGATAAGATCTACCTTTTGAAATGGGGGCGTGGCTATATATATCTTTGTAGTCTGGGTGCTCTGTCACTCAACACTGAAGTATTTCACTCTGAGTGTGACAAAGAAAATAAATCTGTGGTTCAGGCCACATAACCTCTGAACTGTAGACTGCTGCACCTGAATTCTGGTGTCTGGTCATAACATAACTAGTGTACCAATAGGCCTGTAACGATACATTTTACTGGACGATAAATTGTCCCAGAAATTATTGTGATAAATGATAATATTGTCATTGTCTCCATTTCTACTGATGTAATGATAATGACATAATAATGCAAATGCCCCCTTTCAAAGATCCATAAACCTTGACTTCTAAAGATCACATAACCCTGGGAGTGGAAGATATTGTAGGACAGCTATTAATTTCCTCCCATTGTAAAAAGCAGTAAATTATATTTTTTGAAATGCTGCTACTGATAATCAGAAATATAAGAATATTCATTAAGTGTTTATGTAAATGTCAAATAATCCATAAAAGTATTTTTTAAGGTTTAGATTCAGATTTGTTAAATACCGACATGGCAGGAAACACAGTGTGAGACCTGGATTGTGTCAATCACAAACATTATAATATGAAAGCAAAACAGCCAAAAATAAAAATATAAATCCAAATATTTTTATATAAAATAAATCTAAGGGCTTATCAACACACAAAGCGTTAATATTAGCCAAATTTCACAAAAATATGATTCTACAGATGATAATAAACTAAGAGCCTTGTCCCTATACTTTTGGCCAAGATGATAGTCTTCGTCTTAATAACTCCAGCTCGCCGGGGGGTATCATGGCAAACAAGGGGTCTTTGGAAAGCTCTCATTGAGCACTATTCAACTGTGAAGTTTCCCAGAGATTGGTGGTTGCCCCGCCTAGAAAAGCCGCGAGCAATGAGTGCATGTTAAAACCGGACTGGCTCTCTGCACTTCTAAAGGTCTTTCTGTAAATTTAAGCTCTTCTCATTTCAAGAAAATATACATACACCTGATTATAATATTACTTCGCTATTATTTAATTTTCAGTATTACAAATGTAGAGCTTTTTCAGCTCCGCAGCGCACCATAGCGCGAGACGCCGAGTGAAGCACGTCTCACATCAATCTGAGGATAAACGGGGAGAAATGAGCCAATCTCTGGTAATAAAAATCTTCCCGTCCTGTAAGTGAGACGGCTGTAAGCAGAAGTATAAGTGGTATTCACAGCTTAAATGCGTACCTAGTTTGAGTAACATCATACTGTGTGCTCGGTCCCGCCTGGCCCCGAAGCATGACTTAACGGCCTGAGACCTGGAGAGACGCCGATTATTGTCGGGCCGAAAAAAAAAAAGAAAGACCATTGGCACCAGGTTTCACATCCCTGCTATTGCTACTGTTTTACCACAAATGCGACATACCGGCTACAACAGTAGTTTACCATGTCCATTTGGTTTAAATCCAAAGTGCTCCCACACTGAACCTTTCGCATTCGGCTTTGACTCCAATTTAATTTCAGATGATCAACTAACATTAGCATTTTCTCACAATGTGGCTCGCAATTAGTCTAACCCACAGGAGAGCTTATTACCCTTAGGAAACAGGAGGGGGCGGTAGAGACTAATGCACCACAGTGAAGTCTGTTGTCGATAGAGTTTTTGGTAGAGAAAAAACATGAGGAAAGCAAAACAATGAAAATTATCGAGCCCAGAAAATTATCAACTTCATTTTAATTATCGTGCAATTAATTGATTCATTGTTTATCGTGACAGGCCTATATACCAGTGCTAGATGACACTCTTTAAAACTTCCAGCAGCCTCTTGACTGACAAGATGCCAGAGGTTCCACATTACAGAACACTTTTCACCCACCAAAAAGAATGATATCCAGCCATTATCGCTGCAGTGTGCAGTTCTGGACTTGAAGTTGCTAATTAACATGACTTGTGGAGCCATGTGCTGTCTGAGGAAGCAGGTTAGATCAGTCCGAGCTATGTAGAGGGTGTGTGTGTGTGTGCGTGTCTGTGTGTATTTTTACAGACAAAATGTAATAACTATCAAGAGAAAAGCCTGATTACCAGGGCACTGACTTTAAGCTGCAGCAAATAAACCTCAGCAACTTGGAATTATTACACTGAGAGACATTACACAAGCGATATGTAGTTACTGCTTATCCTAAATGTCAGGAGGACTTAAAAATGCTCAAGGATTGCAGATTAAAATGCCTTGGTGTACACTGAGGCAGGGTTACAAAATCTCAACATAAGGCAATAAACTGCTCACTTGTCAAGCAAATAAATGCCCAGAAAAACACCAATCTGACACCTGTTTATTATGGATATAGTAGTATTGCCTGTGGACTCTTTTGGTCACCAGTGTCTGTGATTTGCAGAACCATGTCCTCGTCCAAAACAAAGAGGACAAGAACGGGCGTAATTAGGAAACCCTGCGGTACTGTATTGTTCCGAAACCATTTACTCATCTCATAAAAGCTAAACGATGCTCACGTCATTGGTTTTCCCCGGCAACTGTGGGCAGGGACTGAAAGCAAAAGGAGCTGGAGGCTTGACCAGGCAGAAGGTGTGAAGCATGCTAGATACCATCTCTGTGCAGGTGCTGGTGTGGTGTGGGTTACCTTGCCACTCATGCATAACGCAACACTGCGGAAGGGAATAATAGCCTTGATTGTCTTAGCCGAGCTACAGATTTATAACCCACCACAAATGGTTTAGCTCACTACATGCAGAAATCTGTTCTGCTGTAGCACATAATAAAACAGAGATTAAGGCAACAGGTCCTGCAACCTCTATGAAAGGAAGCCACCTGAAAGAAAAATGCAAACTGGGGAAACCCGTATTTTTCAAATCAGTTCACTAGCCATTAACAGGGGGGTTCTTGAATACCATATGATATGATAGGAAAACCTTTACAGAAAAAGCTATTTGAATAATATTACATCTGCTAATATAGACAACAACTTTAGGGGAACATCCCATGAATCCAATCCACACCAGCATAAACCAGCAACCAGCAAGTGCCAGCAAGCATTGACCAGTATGTTCTGGCATAGACCAGAAATAAACCACAACTGACCAGCATAAAACAGTAGAACAGGCATGAAAATGAGGCAAGGAGCCAATTTAGCACTGGTTAAAGTAGACAGAAGCAAAAATAATAAAAACAACTCAGCGCAAGTGGTCATTAATTAGAATAGAGACAAACAGATCATGCTAATTGGGGGCCTACTGGCTTTCACTCATTTGTATAGAATGTGTAATATGTTGTTTCAGATGAGTGCTGTAAAAGAAAAGTAGTGGGCTTCTGGGCTGCGGCTGGTATGGTTCACTGCACTCTGTAATCGCGGAGAGAGGAATGGCCAGAAGACCATGGCTCATCTGTGTTGGGCTAATGCCAGGCCTTTGAAAACTGTGGGTAAGCTACAATAAATCATGCCTCCCCAGCCACAGTCCTGCTGGCTCTGGAGAATATTGGAAAATATTGGAAAATATATGCTCCCCTGGGATGGGTGGGTTCCAGTATTGCTTCAGGCTCCTAATGGACTGGCACCATGGGGTCTGAGGGAATGGGAGTGAAGGGGGTGCTGAGGTACTTATTCTTGTCGATTACGCCACTGTTTTGGCAGTGTTCCAACATTTTGAAAACTGAACCTCCCCACTGTCTTCACAATGTGGGAGATTAGTCTGCTGAAATGATAATCTGAACTCCTAGCCCTTATGTCTCCTAGAAAAAATAGCATAGACCTGCTCTCTAAAGCCTAAACCTGGTCTGCCCAGCATCTAGCATGACACAAGCTTTAGGTTACTGCATGCAGAAATCTGTTCTTCTGCAGCACCTAATAAAACTAAGGTTAAGGCACCACATGACAATGGCAAATCAGTATGGAAGAACATTAACCCAGCATGGATCAGCACTGAAACAGCACTTAACCGGCACAGACAAGCATGAACCATCACTAAATCAGCACTAAACCAGCAATAACACTGCGCTGATCATCACAGACAAGTCAAGTAGTCAAGTCAAGTCAGTGTTTAATGTAATTTCTACCATATACACAGTAAATAGTAAAAACGAAACAATGTTCCTCCAGCACCATGGTGCAACACAAGATTTTTTTTTTTTAAGTCAAAACACTAATACAAGCCTAAATCATCCCTAAATCAGCACTAAACCAGTCAGTGTTAGTTAGCTCTTAGTTAGAGAATGGAACAAACTAACACTGACCAGCAAATAATCATCAGTAAACTAGCACTCAACTGCACTAATGTAATGCACTAATTTAATTTATTAATCCTGCACAAACTAGAACTAAGCCAGCACTGACCACCATTAGACCAGGATGAAGTAGCATGATATTACACTGACCATGAAGAACCTCCTTAAACCAGCACAGACAAGCATAAGCCAGCCCTAACCTGCACTAAACCAGCAATAAACCTGCCCTGATCATCACTGCGTCAACACTAAACCATTATTTGTTGATTTACACTGGTCCAGCCAGGATCAATTTAAACCAACACTGACCCCTAATAAACCAGCAATAAACTAGCACTTACCAGCACTTATCCAGCATGGACCAGCACTAAACCAGCACAAATTAGCATAAACCAGCCCTGACCATCACTAAATCAGCAATCAACAAGCACTGACTAGCACTAACCCAACATAGACAAGCACTGAACCAGCAGAGACAACCATAAACCTGCAATAGCCCACACTAACCTGCACTAAACAGCACTAACTAAACATCACTGACTAGCATTAGCCAGCATTAATTCAGCAAAATTAGCATAAAATAACACTGACCAGCAATAAACCAGCACTAAACCCGCATTGACCAGCACTAAATCAGCACTGACCAGCACTAAAGCATTATGGATATTTTAGGTGACACTAACCTCATAATGTGATTTTTGAACCATTAATTCAAACATCACAGTCTATACAGAGTCTATAGGACCTCAAAACACTTCTCTTAGTATAAAACAAATGGGGTCTAAAGCATCTAATCTCTCTCTTTCGAGCAAATCACACACATAGATGCATTCTACTTGTTTTTGAAAGAAACATATAAGTTATATGTGTTTTAAAGCATTCATGCAACATGGGTCCCATGAAGTGTGTTTAAGAAGAGTCATTTTTCTAAAACTCCTTTAAAATTGCTTTAAAGCTGTGATATCGGTCAGGTATTAATATGTTTACGGCAAACATCCCTAAGAAACTGGTATTACGTGCGTGCTAATGCCTTAAACTAGCCCATTCAGCATTAAAAACAACCTGGATGCACTGGACCATCCCCAAACAGATGATGAGTCCCAAATTCAAGGATTTTTACACTTTCCCCAAGCAGCGTCGCTGGTAGGGGGGTTAAAACAAGACTGAAAAGAGCCCAAACACACCTTAATGCGAGTCCTGCAGCTTTTACACCGAGCTCATTCCGGACCGTGCTCTATTCGGACGGACTCTCGTGCAGCGTGGACTCGTGACGTTTCGCGCAGCGTCGTAACATCCAGGTAAAAAAGATCTCACCTGTAAAACCTCGGTCTCGCGCAGGTCTGCCTTCGAGGTTTTGGGGATGTCTGGTGTATGCGCGTGAGCATTTGTGTGTGTGTGTGTGGGTGTGTTTGTGTGTGTGAGCCACTGACGTTACTTGCAGAGGGAGGGGTCCGTTCACAACAAAGCCAAACTTCTAAATTCTGGATTATTTTTATTATTTTAAAATGGTATTCATGTCACTAAGGGAGTGTTTCGTTAATAGTATGAGAATTAAAAAGTGTTGATGCTTAGATGCTGTAATAGAGTGCCTCCTTTTGGAGAGAGTCCGTCATTACATTACATTACATTACATTACATTACATTACATTACATTACCACACCTGAACAAAACCTGGACTTCATACGACTCATAAACTCTTAGTGACATACCTCTTACTTATTCACTTCAAGTTTCTCCTCCAGCATGACTGTGCACAAAGGAAGGGGGGTGAACTGGAAGGGAGATTTTGAGCAAGGTCTTTTAATAATATTACAGTCTGTGGCATGATTGCAAGGCACCCAAGCCAAGAAAAGGTCAGAAAATCAGCCTTAAAGGCACAGTACCAAAGGAACAATTCTGTGATAAATAATAGAGATTGGACATCATCTAAAAATGATATTTTATTTTTAATACGTAATTAAATGTGGGAGATACATACAAAAAAGGAAGGATATGGGCGTTTTATGCTTAGGAACCAAAAAGAAACCTTGCAAATGAGCTAAACGCGCAACCACACACACCACACACTGTAAATGCAAAAGAGAACTGAAACAGGTTGTGTATTGGAGGCAATGAAATAGTCAATTCCAAGCATGTGTAGTGTTCAAGGTTACCCAAGCCAACAGGAGGCACTGGAAATGTCAAGTGGAAATGAATAGCTATAAAAACGTCACTTCCAGGAGTCCATCAGTCCGTTATCACAGCGCTGCAGCGTAAACACAACAGAGCGCTGTTAATCAAACACTTAGGAAAGGCCTAATACATTCTAATAAATATAATACAGTTATTTAATAACAGTATGACTTTATCTACTGCAGTAAACGTGTTGCTGCTTCAATTACATACAGACTGAGAATAAAGCCACATGTATCAGGTTCTAGACACTAAAATCCTTATCAAATCTCCATCCTAGAGCATCCCTTATCTTGAGGTTAACTTTATCAGCTTATTTCTTCTGGTCTGAAATAAAATACTGACGTGAGAATCAGCACAGCAGTCCAGGAGCTGAACCAAAAGAATGATGTTAACTCCTCTACCACTCATACCCAAAACTAGTAACAAAAAAACTAAAATAAAAGAATTGGTAAATAAATGCACACGGAACCACCAAAAATATTGAATTAAAAAGTATTTACACCGACACAAAAGCGAAATTTATGGCAACCAAAGTGAGTTTCTCTTTTTAAACCATGAAATATGGTCTGGGCATAATCTTTTGGTATTGTTTTATGTAGATTTAGTTTTTATAGTTTATTTATTTACTTTGTTATTTGTATTATTATTATTTGTTATTGTTCGTACAGGTCGTACAGTTATTTAAACTTTTTTAAACAATTGTAGTAAGAAGTAATAGTAATATCATTTGGAAATACTAAAAAAAAAGTACAAATCCAACATAAATGTATTTAGCACTGGGCTTGAAAGTGAGGGAACTGTAGGTAGTGTTTTAATTCGTTTCTATGAGTGTCGCACTAACTGGACAGAGCTGATAATTAGCAGCGCCAATAAGCTGCAAATGTCTCAACCTTGTTAAACAAGTCACATAAAACAGCCAATCGTTCACTGATATTTACTGGTTAAAGTGTCCATGAAACATTAAAGTTATCTAATCATACATTCATCTTTTTTCTCTTTAAGAACTGAACAGCATCAAACACTGATGCTCTGATGCCGTTTCTTGTTTTTCGGTCACAAATGTATCCAGACTGAAATGCTTCCAATAATTCCAGCACAGCATGATGTGTGTGACGCCACAAAATTAGTTTTACATCATCAACACACTACTCGTCTCCCCCACCCCATCCACATACACAAACACATGCATACACACACACCTGAAACTGTGAACTCACTCAGATTTCCACCATGAATTTTACTTCAAAAAATTAACTTCAAAAAATTTTATGTAAAAAAAAAAATTAAATTAAAAAAATTCTACTTCAAAAAATGTTACTTCAAAAAATTTAACATAAAAAAATTTAACATAAAAAAAATTACTTCAAAAAATGTAACTTCAAAAACACTTCTATGTTACATTTGCTTTTGGATCATGTCTCAAGATGTTTCATAGACTGTCGGGATATTTATTTACCTTTGCTGACCGTCTGCACACATAAATCACAAAATTACTTTCCAGTTTTGTTGCTTTTTCTGCTGATGCAACATTTTTCCACAATTTTTTCCAATGTCATAAATAACATCACACATCCCTGGTTTAGTATTTACGTTTACAGTTCATTTGAACATGTTTACTCAGTGCCCTTCGCACTCTGTAAAATCTAGAGCCACGCTGTTCTGTCTCGCTGTGTAGGGTTATATAGCTGGGATGACAAAGTTCACTTTGACTTTGAATTTATCGCTTAGTTTTCACAAATATTGGATTCTGTGCATTTTTAACATAAAAGGGTGGAAAAGTTTGTTTTCCAGGACATGAGGCCTTTAACTAGTTAACTTTAACTTGTTAGCCTGCTGCCATTATGGGAAAAAGTATAACTGCGAATACTGCGCACTAGTGGAATAATGGGAAATGCTGCATCCTCTGCATATTTGAAACTGCATTTAAGGCAATTTGCAACCTGCAGGATCTCTGTCACCACACAAAGCGTTTAGTTCTTAACCCTTAAGAGATCCAGTCTCGTAAATGGATAACGTACTTATAAGTATCCCAATAGTTTCTGAATAAAAATGAGTAGTTACTGAATAATAATCCAGTTTTAGAGGTTATTAGCTCATTTGATTAGGGCCTGGTTGTTAAGGGGTTGGCCCTGCTGCCAGAAGGCTGCAGGTTTGAATCCCAGGACTGCCAGTGGCACCACTGAGGTATCCTTGAGCAAGGTACCGCCCCTACACACTGATGCCCCACACACTGCACTATGAAACACAATGTACTTAAAATATGCTTAACTCTGCCTTAATTTACCCCTGAAAATATGCCAAACACATGAATTTTAATTAAGTGGCCATTAATTTGTAAACTGTTCCCTTAATTTTACCTTAAAAGTGATTTAAGGTGTGAGTGTG
>JBBKCR010058815.1:0-10531 GCA_037577295.1 Ladigesia roloffi | reverse complement strand
GATTTGTTATAAACCCCAAACCCTGCATAGAGGGGTTCAGCGAACATGTTGCTGCATAGACCTGGATTTAACACACCCACACACTCTCTCACTCACTCACACTCATACTAAAAAAACACATAGGGTGAAAACAGTTTAGAATCTAAATCACTGTAATGACTTGTCAGCAAAGTGGACCGAAAAGTCAGGAATATATTATAAAGTGTTTGTCAAGTCTAAATCTCGTTTTCCCCACTGATTTATTTCTCCATTGTTTCTTTATTTACATCTTTCGTGTTTATAGAGCATCAATGTTAAATTACAAAATTTTTACACCCATGGAATCATAGCACATCACAAAAATAAAATTAGACATAACTGTTCTTATTCAGGAAATTATTTGCAAAAAAAGCCAATACTGTAGATGTTAGGGACACATATGCTCACTTCTGACTTTAATCCTCTTATTGCTTTGGGGATGGACCAGGGGTGTAAAAAGGGGAAGTATGACAAGCAATTTAGGTTAAAATCTTCCAGTTGTGGATAATAACATGACAAGAGTGAATATTACCATGTTTAACTAATATTTTGTCAATAATAAATCTCTACTTGACGAGAAAGACTAACTAGTGTCTTAAAAACCCAGCCCATATGAATTAGACTTAACATGTGTTTATCTGGGTGGGCATTTATTATTTGTGATCAAAAGAAAAAATATATAAATAAATTGTGAGCAATTTATTACTTTACGAGCACTCCTCATAATGACACAAGTATTGGAAAGAGCCTATTGGATGAAGGGGTTAAGGTTAGGGTCATATTAAAGTGTTACTGAGTAAGTCTATAGAATATTTTAGGAGCTCCAGTGTTTATTCAGTGACTACTCTGAAACATTGGAGATTAGGCTGGAGGATGTTCATGCCAAGCTTACAGATTCTGTGTGTCACAGATTTCCATTTATTTTCAGCCTCATGGATGAGATTGTTTGGTCGCTCTGTGCCCTAAGAGTGGGTGTGGCACACACTTCATCATTTGAGCAAACCTTGGTATTGGTTGGTCACATACTGGAGCACTTTGTACTTGAAAATTGGCAGGATTTTGACCACTGAGAGGGGGATGATGATATTTAAGTGGGGCAAGAATTTTCTCCAAAGACTGGACATTTGTTTTTGTTTCCAGTGCATTCTTCTGCTAATGGCTGCATTTCAGCATTTCTCCAACTGCGAAACGTTTGTGAAAAGCAACATTGTTGGTGGAGATGGGGCTGGTGTTGGGAGCTCTCATGTGAGGGTCACCGTGAGGCCGGTTTTTCTAAGAATGCTCGTCTTTGGCACTGAGAACCTGGTCGTGATGGGGCTGCAGTGGCTGCTTACGCTCGAGCTGGTTCTTCATGCAGGATCCTTCATCTGTGGCATCATCGCTGCAGCCTCCATTACTTTCACTCAGGTAGGACTTCAGATCAACCTTTGCCCACTTGTAAAACTTGGTATCCTTAACATTAGCCTCTTGAAGGAAAACTTCTAGAGACTCATCACAAAGATCCTCATTCTGTGACCTATTTTTCTTGCGGATACATTCTTTAAAAGTGAATGTAAATACAATTTAGAACGATCTGAATTGTTTATGACATTACTTTGGATGAGTCCTATATTGCTGTATTATAACAAGATTTCTATATTGCTATATATAATAAATCAACAGGAACTTTAGTGGCACTATATTTAAATACATAGCTTTTAAAATGGATTTGGTCCCCCATTTGCTTTCCACAAGGTTTTTGGTTTTCAGTGGGAATTTGTACCCATTCATTCTGTAGAGCATTTGTAAGGATAAGCCCTGATGTTGGGTGAGAATCACAATCTATGTTCCAGTTACTCCCAAAGGTGTTGGATGGGGCTGAGCCAAGTTCTTCCACACTGGACTGAGTATTAACATTGCCCTTCACTGGGCAATCTGAATACCAAGACATTTTGGACAATGCCATGCTATCTGAATTCAATAATTAAGATGTGTGTGCCAGTAATTTTGTCCATGTAGTGTATAGGATAATTTGGCTACTGATACCTTCCCAACCATAAAGTAATCTGTAATAATTTTGTGGTATCCTGTAGTAAACTATTGCCTATAGATTGTGTCAACACACTCTGAATGTAGTCCTACAAAAAATCCTGTAGTCTAACAGTAGATCTTCTTTATAAGGGTTTTAAGAGTTAAAGCCATATTGTGTGTAAATCCATGTAATCAGTTTGCCTTGAAAGACATATAAACAGTATTTTTTGAGAGGTTGAGTTGTAACTGTTTTTGGTGTGAATGGCAAATGTAAATAGAGGAAAAAATGTGCTAATCGGTTTTTGATCATGTGATGAACATAAGGTTCCAAATTATGCTTTATTGGAGTCAGATGCAGGAATGCTCCCCTCCCTCCATTAGCAACAACATGCTTTCCAGGCTGTTTGTGTGTATGTGTGTACCAAATAGAGTGTGAGAGAGGAAGAGAGATGGATCTGTCTCCCATGGGATTTATCTGTATGCATATGTGAATGCTGCTGTATTGTACTTTAATGTTAAAGACATTTGTAATATGTTTTCTTGTAGGGCCACTTCGCAGGAGAGTGCATCCTCTATGGCAGAGTTCACTATAACACATCTGGCAATTCCCTGATATTAGAAAGCTCCAGTTCTCCCTCGCTCTGCTACTTTGTCTCAGCCATCTCAGTATGTATGGCTATTTACTGTATCTGCCTCATACTATACTGGATCTATGCCAGCTGTGTGGAGGATGAAGTGAAAAGGTGATTGTTCACGATAAGCACCAGATTGGTGCAAAGAGGCTGATAGGCATTTCTTGAAGATTATTATATTTTTATTGTCAATGTCTGATGGAAACCTCGTAACTCCACTTTTGTTTTTTGTTGTTATTTTTCATAAATCGATACTATTGGTCAGTCTCCACATGTGTCTGTAAAATGTTGAAAATTATTAACCAATGAAAAGTGTTCAAAATATGTATACCAATTTTGATGACACAGTATTCATTTATTTAGAATATATATTGTTTCCTGAAAAATAGGCATTTTGGATATATGAGGTTTTGTTCTGACAGTGACGATATGTCACAAATCAAATACAAACTTCCTTTTTTCATTATTTCATATTGATTATATTTTTATGTGGTCATGGAAAAACTGAATTTTATTTTTGTTGTGTCTGTGTGTCTTTTTAGGGGCACTGTAGTGCTTAATGTGTTTCTAGGGGTTTGTGGGCTCCTCTTGTTTTTCCTCGTGGTGTCAGGGTGTGTTCTCAGAATTGGTAGAGACAGGCTGTGTCTCTCTGTCCTCCACAATGTTCCATCCATCAGCAAGTGAGTTCACCAACAAACATAAGCTCATTCTTCATCTTTAAAAACTAATTTACTAGCGAGTCTGTCAACCAGAAACCAGGATGCTGCTTGTTCTGCGCTATCATCACTTCTCTAACAGGAACAGTTAGAAGTTAGATGAACTTAAATGCTTGATGAAGAAGTCTAATCACAGTTCAGCTAATTCATGTAAATTTGCTGCTTTCAGTTGTGAAGAAGCACAGAACAGGACATGGACCACACCCTACACAGGGAACCAGTTTTACACAGGATTGTACAGTGCGGAGGTATCACTGTACACCACACACACCACCCGTAATTAATAAACATTATACTTGATGACAAATAATTTCTCTTTTTATCTTTTGAGGAAAACATTAAATGATTAAGAACTATTAATAAAGCTCTGAAAATATTAGAAACCATCAACCCTATGATATTATTAACAGATTGATCTCGCTTTAGTCTTATTATTCAGTAATTACTTTAGTTTCTCAAACTTGTTTGCCAAAAAAACATGTGTAACTCTTGGCAAAAAAATACTTTTTTTGTAATCTTTTTTGGGCTGTATATTGGCTGTCTCATTTAAACAGCCTAGGAAATTAATTGGTGTTCTTGGTGTTTAATGCATCTTTTTGTCCGAGTATAATATTGTTACAAAACTCTTCTGAAGTTCTTACATGTCAATTGTAGAAACTACAGCTGAAGCAATGCTTATTTTTGCCCATGCAATTGTTCTTTATTGCTGTTTTAATTGATTACTGGCTTCTCTTTTCAGTGGTAAAATCTTGCATGATCTGATGATCTGTTTGTTTGTTGGTGTCTAGTCGCTCTGTGTCCGACTCGGGGTTAAACATATATAGCTGGATAGCGCCTCTGTTTTCTGCCATTTTAATGTCTGTTCAAGGTGCAGCGTAAGGGGGGTGGGGGAGTGCATGAATGGGGTGTGTGGGGCATAGGTGGTTGGGGCGTGGCTAGCACCAGCTTATTTACATGTAACGGACAGAGCCCTGAAACTGTGTTTTGAACATAAGCCAAACTGTGCAGAATAAACATGGTGATATCTCTTTATGTGATAGTGATTTTGTTTAAATAACTTCATGAATATTTTTATAGCCTGTAGACCTATTATACCTTGTTTTTTTAAGTGAATTTTGCACTGTATGTATTCACATATGGGCCATTTGTGTTTCAGGGGAAAGTTTTATCATGATAAACCTTGAAGTGATGTTATCTGAGCTGACAGTTGTGTTTCCTTCTCCTCAGAGGTCTGTGTGGGTGAGCTTTTTCTTCTGGGTACTAATTACGGCAGTGGTAGTAGTGCAGAGACGGCAGGCGGACACCGAGGATGCTCAATGGAGTCGTGCAGAGACTGAACCCTTCTTCCATCGCCCACCCCGCACTCTTTGAAAGGGAAGTGAATTTGAAATTCAATCAAAGGAAAGAAGCTTCTGAGATGCAATAGAAGTTTGTATATGTATTATTTTTGCTGAATGTTTTTTTTGTTTATTAGGGCACTATGATCAACTTTACAGCTGTAAACAACAAATGCAGAAACACATTTTTATGGCCTCTGATTAATCATACATTTTAGACAAGAGAAACAGCAAACCTAGGAATGATGGATTGCTTTGTTTCTTAACAACCTATCCATGAAATACTGAAGATATGAGAATAAACAAATGTATTAGCACAAAATATTTGTTACTATTGAAAACGCCTTCAAATAAAAATGATCCATGTTCTATTTGGGCTGATTATAAGAACTTTTAAACAACTGCAACTTTGATGAATTTACTTGAAATTAGGAATATATAAAGTTTGGAAATTACAGTAAAACACAGCATTAAGGGGGGGTATGTTCCAAGAGCACCTGGAAATTATGAAAAAACGTGAATTTGTGATGTGGTATAAAAACGCCTTTATATCTTTATAGTGTTAACCCTAAATATGCCCCAAAATATGCTCCCAAAACTTCTCAGCTTACATTACACTTGAAAATGTAAAGGTAAACCCGTATTCGTACTGTACAGTTTGCACGAGACTACTTCAGCGCTAGAATGTAAAATACAGATATTGCCCCTGTATAGACTGTACTGTTATTCAAGCCCGCCTGTTTTCTTTTGTATGCGTGGTCGTTTTCTAGATATAAGCAGGAGTAATTGATACATTGATTTACAATAATAAAAGTACAGGTCATTAAGTAAAAAAAATGAAAAACCTGCGAAACACATGGGGTAGCTTCATGCAGAAAACTGTTCCACAGGAAATTCTGGACTACAACATCAAAGGCCAGCAGCAACAGCAAGCAGAAATAATCAGATTAACTTTAATAATAAAAATTAACTTTCTCAGATTGGCTAGTTTCTACCTTCCAGTGTCTGAGTACAGCAATATTTTACCATACTAAGACATGCTTTCTTTGATTTTTGGGCAGTACCATAAAATTTAACTTTATATGGAAATGTAGCTGACATTTAATGAATACCTATGTTATAAAATTAAAACAATTTGATCAATTTAGCACTAGAATTCGTAAAAAAAAAAGATGTAATACCACAAAAAGCTAAATAAATAAAAGAAATGCTGAAAATATTTCTATGAATTTGCAGGGGTTTCCTGTCGACAATTATTAAATAATTTCTCCAAAAAAATCTGCTAGGTAGCCGCAATCGCTGAACCCCAGATTAACAGGGGGTGGTTTACTGTATTTATCTAAAGACCACTGCCATCATCAAAAAACAAATATAACAGCTTCACTGGAGCTTAAATTAGTTGTAGAGGCTATTGTAAAATGAGACAAAAAAAAACAGACAAGCACCAAAGTGTGTTTTGCATAAAAACACTTGTCAACTCATCCTAATTCTTATTGTGAAGTATGGTGGTGTGTGTATGATCTTGTGGGGCTGTTATAATTTCAAATGAACTGGGAATTTCCTTAGCATCGTGGAGTCCATCTAATACCAGGGGAATCTAAAGCAAATCAAGGTTGACTCTGGCAGGAGGCTAAAAATGGATAGTGGCTTGGAAAATGGCCAAATCATGGCTTGACACAAAATTGCTTTACCTGGCCACAAGTTCAAGATAGCAGTGACAATCAGCCTGTGAGGAAAGCCACATAATTATGGTTTCTGTTATAACAGTTACAGCATTTATTATATTATTTCAGTTTTGTTTTATTCATTTTCATGTGGCTGATGATTTTTTCAAACCATACTACTTACAACTAGTGATGTTACATGCCTATGCCTGGAACGACTGTCACGATGAAAATATTTGGCTGTTACCCCTTCATTCACTGGAAGATTGCTCTTCAGGTTTTTGAGAACACAGCCATATTAACCAATCCACTGCATACTGATACTGTTTATTTACTTGTTTGTATTATGTCTGTATTATGGTGCTTTGCTAAGTATGACGGATATTTAAACCAAAATAAAAACACAGGTCCTGATTTGTTTCTGATTTATTGTAATATTTGTAGTTTTGTTAATTTGTATTTTTGTTTATTGGAATACATCTAACAATTTTATTACAGTTCAGTATTTTTCCACTGTGTAAACATGAACTATCTGGTGATTTCGACAACAAGGATGAGTCATATCAACAAGTCATGATGATGCAGCATAGTAGAATTAGTCTTAAATACTGCCACATACAAAAAGCAAAGCTTGACTCTTGCCACTGAATTGTTGATACAAGAAGGGGATTTTTTTCACTTTTGCACTTGATTATACAAATTAATGTGACATTCCAAACTTTTTTCCCATTTCAGTCATAGCTTATTTCTGAAAAGAAGCTGGTATCTACCTGTGGGTTTCTCCATGACATGGCTCATAGCTGTTTGCTGAGCTTTCTTGCCTGCCTCTCCTTGGCCTCAAAGGCCACCTTAGTGTCCTTCAACTCTTCCAGTGTTTTATGTATTTCAGCCATGTCCTGTTCAGCCTGTGTATTTTGCTTTTGGAGGTTGTGGGCCTCCTCCCTCAGCTGGGTGGCCAGAGCAGCCAGCTGCACGCTTTGCTCTTGACACTGTGCCTGCAGCTGCACAGCCACCAACAGCAGACTTTCCATATGGTTAGCCAGCTGGTCCTTGGACATCCTCACTGCTTCTCGGTGAGATCTGTGAGGACAATACAAATAGGTACACAAGTGAGGAGCAGGAGAGCTAAATGGGCTTTGTGCCAGGCCAGGTGCCTCATTAACAACATGTCAACCTCTAGGGGCTAACTACAAAAACAATGTGTTAACTCAGGGTGTGTTTTACTAGTGTCTGCATTAAAAGTATATTATGCATATATGAACATTACACTCGTGTAGCACAGGTGTGGAGACATACATGCTGTTTACTGATATAGATAAAAAATGCAGCCTGTTCACATTACTATTGTTGCTAGATAAACAATGTTGGTAGTCCCACAGACGATATGACCTAATTCTCTGATCGCACCAGCCTAAATCACCAAAGCAAGCAGCTTACTGTACAGCTTATCGTGTCTTCACACTAATGAACTAGTACAAACATTTAGCTTTAGAGAACTTAGAAAAAACCTAGTCTCTATACAAAACTCATACAGAACAAGGACCAGCTTATTACCATCTAGGTATAAAATATACCACAATATCTACTTGTACAAGCTTAATCACATGACTTAATCAAAATTACTCCATCTTTAAAATGTCTTGTACTGTGCAAGATACATTATCGATAAGACAATGGACTGTATTTCTCTTTTTCTACACAATATACTCTTCTAGAATGTGGCATCTATCTTAAACTTATAATCTTAAAATGACTTGTTAAAATACTGACAATGAGTTTTCAATATACATAGTCAAGTTGAATATTAATATATATATAATATTAATTATTATAGTCTGTTAATTATTACTCTGATTTCCTTGTGTGCAAGTTCCAAGAAAACTGATTGCATCAAGAGTCACTTACCAGTGAAGCAGACTCTATATGCGTTGTTGCCTTAGTGCCTTGGTCTTTTGCCCTTGTCTGTCCTCCAGACGTCCACTTATAATTTCCAGTGCGACTGAGCTATTTCTCCAACGTGTGCAAGTGTTCTCTCGTCGTCTCTCATTGCCTCTCTCTCTCTCTCACTCTCTCATTTGATCTCATTTGTCATTAGCCAGTGACTACAGCAGCACTGGCCTAGAGATTATGAACAAAGTGAGGGAGGGAGGAAAACCTTTGGCATACAGTAAAAGACTACCCTAATTTTCTTTGTAAGATATAGAGGTAAACTAATTCAAAAGGTAAAACAAAGCCGTGTTTCTGTAATTATGTATTTATGTTCATCTTACAAAAAAACATTTTACTTGATTTCACAGTAAGGGTGCTGGTAATCTGCTTTTGGCTGCCATCCATCACTTCTATTCATTCAGAAAAAACAGTCCAGCTACTGGGCCTACTCAGGAAATACATTCTGTATACAAGTAATCTTCTTAAGTTAACAGACACAAGGCCCATTTTTAATAATGATGTAAAAATCAATATTCTGAAAGATGTCTGTACAGACTTCAAATAAACTGCCGCTTACCACATACAGTGTAAGTGCCAGTGCCCTGTACTTAAATCGAATTAAATGTAAAAAACAGCTCAACAGCTACTGCATTAAAGATTCAACTCTTTCATACACAAAATAAAAATGTGACTAAAAATTCCATGACTATGTAAATTTGTCAAAAATATGTTAAAAAATCAAAAACGTCTGTTAAGAAGAATATAGTAGTGAACCTTTTGTGTTGAATACATAAATATTGTGAATTCATGAACATTGCGATTGTGGTTTAATTTTGGAAAGGAAATAGGCTGGATAAAGCAGAAGAGCATTAACTTTAATGAAAGTTCATATACTATTTTTTTAAGTAATATTTCTGTGAGTGTAGATATAAAATAAACCCTTAAAAACAGAGAAACAATTTTTTCTTCAGATAGTGACAATATAAATAAGGGGGACAGGGTGCTCATACATTTATAGTCTTTATATCAGTCAAGGCAACTCGAGCTTTCAGATGAATTTTGTTCAATACTGGTGCAGTCGTTAATAAAGTTAATAATCATTGAACACACTGCTAATATTTTGATTTTATTTATATGACTTCAATGATAACCATCACCACTCTCATTATCACATAAATCATGACAATGTTCAGTACCAGCTGAGGTAACAGCAATAACTCGATAAGTAGTAATCCTGCTGACAAAATAGGGATGCATTTTGGTATGTGCTTTGAGTTTTTCTATTGCTGTCCCAGATTTTTGCAGTAGAATAGGTTCTTGAATATGCAGAACTGTACTGGTACATTCAATCATTCTTTAATCAGTTTCTCAGCATTCAGCCTTTGTAAAACCATTCCCTGCATTGTTTGTAAAGCAGATGACTAGTTGTGCTTGTTAATGAGCCTACATTAAGTGTGCATGCTGATATATGCAAGTGAGCCTCAGCTAGTGATTTGCTAGCTGGTTTATATCTGTGTGGCAATGCCAGCCTGTGTGATAGTTTAGTTCTGGGTCATGGGTTATGTTTAGATAAAAATCATGTGCTTCTCACAAGTGACAGTTATCAAATGATGTAGTCCTCTGTATTATTCTAGTGGAACCATCCATATCCATGAAATGGCAGTTCTATATCAGCTTAAACGAGAAAAGCTGCAACTACTCAAGCAGTACACAGAGCAGGCATAGGGAAGAGATAGAAGAGGGATTGTTATGAGTTTAATGTGGTTCTGTACCACCACTATGAACTCAACAATGTTTGTAATGTATTTTAGGGTTGTTAAGATGTTGTGAACTGTCCTGTGACTACCTGAATTTCTGCATGAACGGAGCTCATTTCCTCTAAGGCTTAAAACAGACAGGGAAACATTTAATGTTAATTTGATTTGCTGAAAAAATGGGTTAAACAATGACTCTTGAAAAGAACGTAATTGGAGTTTTTGAAGAGGGGGGTTCCAAGTAATTGAGGTGTTCATTTGTCCACATAACACAACCAATCTTATTTTTTAAAACCATTTGATCAGGATATAAATTAGGGATGCACCGATACCGGTATCGGGTATCGGCCTCGATATCACATTTTCTAAAGTACTCGTACTCGTTAAAAGTCCCCCGATACCACGGTCTGAGAAATGTCTATGTTTGAGCGGCGTGTAAGGGGTTAAATAATTTTTTATTCTGTAATATTG
>JBBKCR010058794.1:0-10531 GCA_037577295.1 Ladigesia roloffi | reverse complement strand
GGAGCATCACATGCTTGAAACAATCTTTTTACCCACAATTATGAAAGGGTGCCAATAATTTTGTCCAGCCCATTTTTTGAGTTTTGTGTGATATTTTGTCAAATTTGCTTTTTTTCCCTCCTGTTTTTGTTTTGTTCCAATGCACCCAAAGGGAATACACATGTGTATAGCAAATCATGAGCTAATTCAATAGTTTTCTGTGAGAAATACATTATTTTCTCAAAATATTTCAGGGGTTCTAACAATTTTGTCCACGTGTGTAGTTTGTGTGTCAGGAACGGTTGTATTTTATGTTTAACATAGGTTAGCCCAAGTTTGCATTGCTAGCTAGGCTACAACTATCCTAGTCACTGCAATAATCCCTTTATTGAGGTTAATGTTTGTGGGAAAGCGTGCTCCCGTTACATACAGTACATAGAAATAACACCATAACTTCAGCGCGGCAAACAGCATCTTTATTTGTTGCTTGGTAAAACAAAGGCAGACTGCCTTAACTTCATTGTAACGTAATTACAGCGCATTAAGGAATTCTGCCTTGGTTTTAACTCTCATTTTTACCAAAAACCAACAACATTGACTCAAGATATTTTGCTACATGATAAAACTGATGTCCATTGTTTAAAAAATGTCAATAACTAGTTTTCGCCCAAAATCGATGTTACAGTCTTTTGCTTTTTCACAGCAATATATATATATATAATTTCTTAGGTTAATATTTTAAAATGGCAAGTATTGAACTGAACAGCTTTGCATTAGTTTTAAAAAAAACATTGTTATTTAAAGCCTAATTTTGATGGAAATGCCAAAACATCAACATAAAATAAATGATGCAGTGTTTACAGAATTTAATTCAAAGATACCAAATCTCTTTTTCAATCTTAAACAAAATGGCAAAAATTGCATTTGACAAATTTCGAATAGTCTTTTGCCATCCAACTGAACACAGTATTTATAAACAAATTGCTGCGGTGCCTTATTATTTTCTGGAGCTGTATTACAGTGCATAGTAGCCTAGATATATGAACGAACTCACATGCGTGTGCGTGTGCGTGCTGCAGGGAGAAAGAGGAGATGCTGAGCCGCCTGAAGGAGTCCCAGAGACAGCAGGCCCAGCAGTCGGAGCAGGCTCTGGAGAGTTTTAAGAAACAGGTGGAGCTCAGCTCGGAGAAGGCCTATTCTGACATGAAGCAGCAGGTGAGCCTCAACTAACACCTTTGCCAGCATCTCACTCTCACCCGCACACTGTTAGTCTTAACAAACCCATGTCTCCGTCATATGCCTGTGAAGCTAGAGCTACTTGGCTCTGGCCTCTGTTTTGGTTGTGTGCTGTCCTGTAGTCCAGACAGTCAAGACTGAACTCATCAACAGGAATGGCTGGTTGTAAATCAGCCCAGTCACTCCAGACTGTCTCGCCAGATCTTGCCACACAAACAGCGAGTCTGACTATGTGCATATGGAAATGAGTATCTCCCACATGTTCATATTATAAATGTAAAGAACTAGGATCAGTTTATTTTTCGAGGATGGCTCTGGAATGTGAATTGGGTTGTTTGGAAGGGTGGTGAAATTAAAAGAGGTGAGAAGGGTTTTGTTAATCCATTTAACCCGTTGCCGTCAGAGGCTTTACACTCTGCTTAACAACCCTTTTCTCATACTAAAGTGAACCAAATACTCAAGGATCTGACTTCTTTTAAAAATGTGCCAGTGAAAAAACACAATATCATCAAGTATACCAATGTTAGATAAGTAACTATTAAAAGAGGAAATCCATTAAAAAGAAGTGTAGTAGTTTAAAACTTGTTGCCTAGGGGCATAATGGTCTGAGAGTTCTTCAATAAACAGCAGAATGTTTTAATTGAGATTTCAGTTATTGAAGTGGTCATATGTGTTTTTTGGGCTATAAGAAAGGTCAAACTTTACAGTGGTTTTATCGAGAGGTACTGCTAGGCATGACATCAAGCTGCATATTGCAATAATTATTACTGCAAGAATTGCAATAAATAAATCCTCCACCTGGAAATGTTCAACTGTTATGTCACAAGGAAGGTTTGGGCTAAGAATGTCTGAAAACTCACCAGTTTGTTCTATAATACGCGTGAACACATTACAGCACAAATTGTGAACAGTGTAAAATTCTTTCTCTGCATTTATCCCTTTTAACCAATTCACCAAGTATAGCAGGGGGCTGCGCCCAGGGAACACTCAGGTGTACCTCAGTGATGACGCTACTATGTGCTCGGATTCGAGCCCACATCCTTCTGATTGCTGTGTGTTCACGCTTGGTAGTGTGGGGCCGAACCATTAGGCCATCAGCTGCCCCTCAAAACAGAGCACTCAAGGTGCCGGAGGATATTGCTGGAATAGAGTGTGAAGAGATGCATGAGGAGACTGAGTGACTTAGTGCGGAGTATGTGTCTGGCCTCACCAAAAAAAGGCTCATCAGGTGATTGTTCCTTGTGCAGATCACCTTGACCCGTGCGAGTGATCTGTTCATGTTGTGATGTCTACTGGCTAATACCTCCACTGAGGTATCCTTGATCATGGCACCATTATCGCTCCCCAGCGCCCCTTGTTGGTGGCAGCCCTTCACTTGGTGAATGGCTAAAATGGGTTACATGCAGAGGGAAGATTCACACTGTTCACACTGTGTGCTCTGTGTTGATGCGTGACTGTAAGGGGCCAATTTACTAAATCATTGCTAAAACTAGCTTTTGCTCACCAAATTAGTATGAAAATATTAATACTGATTTGTGCTAGCACCTCTGTGTGTTATGCTAAGTTAGCAACAAACTTAAAGAGCTGGCTTGGTTTCCCACTGGGGGTTTATGTCAGATCTGTGAAAAACATGGACTTTGGAAAAAAGCAGTTTAAGTATCATTCTTTAATCTGCATGTTACAGTGAATCCTTCACTAAATTCCTTTGCTGAAGGTTAATACAGGTAGATGTTGTCAAAGCTATTTTCAGCTTGAGAATAAGTTTAAATAATACCAAATTCTTGCTGTATCCGTTTAGACGGGAAACATAGGGGGTGCGTTTTTAAGTTTAAAGGACATGGTCAGATTGTCTCCAAACAGACAGGTCCTGTGGGATGTTCCCGATATCCACAACTACCAAAGCACTACTTTAAAACAGATAGCTAAAAAGATTAATACTGGCCAAGTCAGAAAATGGCACATGAGCTTCAGACATGAACTATGGAGGAGTAGAAGAAGGTGTCTTTTTCTCATCTTTTCTTGTTTTCAGGCATTGTTTTTCCATTTCTCTGCCTCCATAGCGGTTTGCTGCGCACTATGAGCCACTGATGTCTTTGTATGTGTTTTTCCACACTGGATGCTTGGGGACATTAAAGGATTAGGCACTGGGGGGAGAACTGGGCTCCCTCCCAGTCCTCTTGGGTGGAATACTATAGATAATTTAGCTTCTGTATTCAGACCCAGTATGTAGTATGTATGTTTTTCTGTCAGAACTGTTTGATCATTTATAGATGTAATGTGTGTGTGTGTGTGTGTGTGTTTTATAAATTCCTGGCAAAAATGTTCAGAATCTTGTTCCAATAACTGCAACAACAGAAAGGCCCTGTCTCATTTCACATTTTCTTTAACATCATGTGAAAGAAGATGGAACCAGGTTGCACTAGACTAGCAATGGAAGTGTGATGATCAGGGCAGTGTACTTCTGGGAAAACATTTTTTCTCCTTTCATGGCAATACATAATATTTTGTGTTTTTCAGTGCTGATTTATTAAGAAAAATATAATGTACTAATTCTGTAATATAAATATTAATGTAATTTAATCTAATTTTCTATATAAAATCGAAGTATAAATTGTTTAGTACTGCCGAAAGAACACAAAGCAAGCATATGCAAAAGTGCACCTTGGGATGGTGAAATACCATTGTACTCAGAGTGGAGAGATTTGAAAGTAGCCGATCCGAGAGCATTATTGATTTCTCTTTGCTGCTGCATTGTGAATCATCTCTGGCAGCTGCAGTCCAGAATTCCCATAGCAGTTTCCCATATGGAGCTTACCTTTTATATATTTTAAAACTGAGCTTCCCATCTAGCATAACAATGTTTTGCCCTTGCTGAAATAATGGATGTTCATTTATGAAGTAATGAATGAACATGATGTTATTAAAGAAGACTGCTCACATTTTATGTTACTATATCGTTATTGAGCAAATAATAGAAAAAGTTAACCATTATATTTAGTGTTACTGCTTTTAGTGTTAATAATTATGCCAATGCTTTCTATATCTATTCTTTAAGTATATTTTACCCATTCCTCTAGTCAGAAAAATTTCAGTTCTTGCATATGTGAAAGCCAAATGTGATTAATAATGATAAGCTAATGTTATTATTTGTGATAACTGAAAAAATTAATCCTGACTGATACTGTTAAAAATCCACTGTATCATTCGGTGGAATTCTTATTCATTGGGTTCTCAAAGACTGTGCACTGTTCAGACCCTTTGTCCTTTATATCCCCTCCGTGCTTCACAGTTAATCTGAGCTTTTGATTTTGTTGTGCCGTGTTTTGTTAGAATCAAGCATTCCTATGTGCATTCACCAAAAACATTTCCTTTCCTAGAATAGGACCATGTACCAGCAGTGTGACTAAACTGGTAGTCATTAGGACACCTAAAGTAAGTGAAATGCATAGTTTCCTCCATCTCAACATCTCCATTACAAATAACCTATAACTGTCACAACAGGCAATGTTTCATATTAGGCTTTAAATGTTTAGTTTTTTTGTTGTATTTTTGAGGTTAGGAATGAAGCAGCGCTGGCTTATATAACCCAAAACTGCAGTTTAGAAATCAAAGCTCAGACATTCTTTCTCATACCACGCAAGGTCTGACACAAGTCAGTAAAAAAACTTTGTCTTGCATGTGTTCTCCGTCAAACGGATTTCTGTGTTTTGTTTCTTTTGTTAAACTTGAATTATATGCTTCAAATTGATGCTTGTTGGTGTCAGGCCTACTTATATTGCTACATAACTGAACAGATTATTAGAGTTGACTGATAATTCAGTGTGATACAAGTTAACATTTTTTGCTGAAAGTGTAAATGTGCTTAATTTCTACATTATATTTATTTTAGTGCACTCCTGAAGCCTTACACATACATTGCTTTTTTACAAAGGCCTTAAACTGGTCTTTCTTCATTTTGAACATGGACCTAGTAATAATGTGGAATCCTGAATTCTTCTTTCTTTTGTTGTACTTCCCCTATAATTTCTTTGTCGCGATTGTTAAGTGAATGAATGATTAGGTTTGACTGATAATTCAGTATGATACAGGATGATGTGTTTTTTTGTACTGCTGAAAAGGAACGTACAAAATACCTGCATTTTATTTATTTTTTCGCTCACCCTTGAACACCAGTGTTATCAAGTGCAGGAGATATGCCTGTAGATGTCACTCTAGTGTCCCATAGTCACTTGCTTGAAAGTTCTGTAGTCATTAAATTGAAATTATTTTTCATGCTTTCATGCAAGGTCCTCATGATTAGAAAACAGATATTTCCTGCTTTAAACTCAAATCTAGAAGAATATGGCATTATCAGATTCTGCAGTCAGTGTAAGGGTGGGCGATATAGTCCAGCATAACAGTTCCAGAGCTTCACGAACAAGTTGGAAAAGGCTAAATATACCTGCGAAAAGTGGTGTCTCTATAAAAATCCATAAGAATGTCTGTAGTGATCTTTTATGTTTTCTAAAATAAGCTGTTTAAGCAGGAACAGGAGAATATCTAGATGACATTTTTGTTTATGGGTTCTAAAGCTAAGCTTTCTGGGTGAGTTCACATAGGAAACACCACAAAAAGTAGAATTAGAGTAGTATTAATCATAATAATTAGACGGAAAAATCCACCACGTCAAAACCAAGTCCTGGTGTAACTTGTTCAGTAGAAATTGTTTTGGATGAAGACTAGTGAAAACTAATTGACTGTGTATATATAAAGCTAATGTCTAGGTTTTATTCAGCGATATTCATACAGTATATGCAGTAAAAGGTGAAGTACCGAATGAATATTTAGCGCATTTAACCCATTTTACCCAGTCCCTAAGTAAAGTACCGGGCAGCCAGGAACACAGCGCCCAGGGAGCACCCACAGCTTTCTGATCACATGGGAAACACCATAACCAATAGGCCATCAACTGCCTCAAGAAGGTGATGAGAATGCCTCCAGATTACCCAGTGGTTAGGGCAATCTGCCTGCAATCAGAAGGTTGTGGGTTTGAATCCCAGGAATGCTAGTGGCACCACTGAATCACCCTTGAGTAAGGTACCTTATGGTCACTTTACACTTGAACTTCTAGCCAAGGCGTATGTCACAATCCTCTCTGAGAATTTTTGGAACAAAAAATATAGCTACATATGCGCTACATACAGTTCATTTCCTCCATAAATAACGTTGTTGTTCCATCCCATCCCCCAAAACGCTACCTCGCAGCCAGCACTCAGTAGGGCGCTCATACGAGTGTTTGATCTGTGTGGAGGACTGCAGGCCTTGTGATGGAACCTCCGCCGCGCACATCCTGCTCCCATATGCTGGAGCGGAGCTCGCCGGTGCCACTGAGGCGCGCGAGCAGGGATTCCTCCCTCTTCCTCATCTTCATCCTCCACCTCCTGCCACAGCTGCCTTCAACATGTCGAAGAGTTCTTCATACGAGAGCACTCAGTGTCCCGTAACTGTCACAACAGGCAATGTTTCATATTGGGCTTTAAATGCTTTTTTTTTTTTTTTGGAGGTTAGGAATGAAGCAGCGCTGTCTTATATAATCCAAAACTGCAGTTTAGAAATCAAAGCTCAGACATTCTTTCTCATACCACGCAAGGTCTGACACAAGTCAGTAAAAATCCTTTATGTCTTGCATATGTTTTCCGCCAAACTGGATTTCTGTCAGTGTTGTGCCAGTTCACACAGAAGAACAAGTTAAGAAATAAAAACAAGCAAGTTCATGTTCATACTTGATTTTTAAAAGATTTTAACTTCACATACCATCTTTAGTTCTTAGGGTTTTTTTTGTATTTTCAGTACAAATTCCTTCTAACTGGAACTCCTTCTATCAGTCATGCTACTCACAGGCATAAAATCACAGACATAATCAGTTTTGAAAGTGAAAATAGATTTGAGTTCTTAAGCAATGCATCATGTTATGCTGACAGTGAAAAAATGAAGTGCATGTACACTGCATATTTTAATTTAAAAATGCAAAAAACTTGTCTGCCTAAAACACAATTTTCTACCAGGTTTTTTTTATTCTCTAAAACTCCAAATCCAATATTTAGCTGCATTAAACATAAAGAAAAGATAAATATCTTCTTTTTATAAGCTTTGTTCTCCTGTGTATTTCAAGGATATGCCTGAATGAAATGCCTGAATAATATTAAGGCAATTATTCATCATTTGAAAAGAAGTTGATTACTGTAAATATTTGGTTAAAAATTAATAAGCCATGCTCATTAAATTTGAACATATTTGTGCCCAAAACTGATTTCTGTGATTCGTTTCTTAGGTTAAACTTGATTTTCTTGCATGAACTTGATGCTTGATGGTGTTAGGCCTGCTTATATGCATAACTAAACATATAACCAGATTTGACTGATAGTTCAATGTGATACAGGATGAGATTTTTTTTGTGCAGCTGAAAAGGAAAATGTACTTAATATTTACATTGTATTTATTTTTTCACACTCCTAATGCACTACACATACAGGTTTTGTGCAATGGCCATAAATGTCCTTTGTTCAGTTTGAATATGGGCCTTGAAATAGTGCGGAATCCTCACTCCTCCTTCTATTGGTGGATCTCTTCTATAATTTATATGTTTCATTCTGTGGACAACCCTTAAATCAACACCTGAAACACCTAAGAGCCTACATTATAGGATGTATATAACTTTCAGCTGTTCTTACACACGTTAAATAAATATTAACACTTTTTAAAACAGTGAAGTAAACATAAAATGTTGTTAAATAAACAACACGCACATGATATGTTCATAACAGTGAATATGTTTTAACACTTTGCAAACACTCAAACTATATTTATATATATATCTTACAGACCGCTGCAATTTATTTGACAATCATTCAATGCCAGAATCTGTTAAATTCCTACTCAAGCACCACATTCTACTTTATGAGGTACAGATTAGTGATCAGCTGAATCACATGTTGTTTGATGAGGAAAACTATAAAAACACTGCTGTAATCAACACTCTCTTCTCACATGTTGGATGGTGAAACACTAATAGAAGTTCATCAAAGGTCATTATTGCAATTTTGTTTGAGTAAAAAGGATATGTGTTTTCATTGAAGTATTCAAGTTCTATAAAGAATGCATCATTTCGCTTATTTTGATGTTTTGTCATTTCCTTTAAAATTATATTTTAAAGACTATAATTTTCATTTGGAAATTAGGAGAAATATTGTCAGCAAAACTAAGGCATAGCTGTTCAGTTCAATTCTTGCAATTATAGAAGATTAAACCTGAGAAACCGAAAATTTTCCGGGGGCTGTAATTTTTTCATAGCTTTTGAAAAAGTGTTTTACTTTATTTACCGAGGTTGGTTCATTTCCCTCATTTCATGGTTCCAGATGGAGAAAGTGGAAGCTGATCTGTCCAGATCCAAAGCACTAAGAGAGAAACAGGCTAAAGACTTCAGCTTTCAACTGGATGAACTGAAACAGAGATACGAGCAGCAGGTCAGTAAAGAGAGTGAAATTAGATGACTGAACTGATAATCTGTAGATTTTGTCATTTGTTTGTTTTCCTTAAGTTTATTGTACGCCTGTGAAGTAGAAGGTACAAAGAGCCCATGTGGTATTTTCAAAGCTGCTGTACCAAATATCTGGATTTGACTTATTTTATTGCTCTCCTAAAGCTCTAAACATACATTTTACGTTGAAGTTTTGGTGCAAAGGCCCTAGAAAATTCTTTCTTAAATTTGAATATGGACCCAGAAATCGTGTGGAATCCTGAATCTTCTTCCTCTCCTATAATTTCTTTCTTGTTTCAAATGTTATTTAATTTTGACCAATTTCTGTAGGTCACACACCATTTCTGAGTTTCATGTTCTCTTAGTATTTTTTTCTCTTCTAATGCTTGTGCACCATCTTTTGTGAAATCAGATCTAATTTCTCCATTCCATTTTATGCAGCCTATCATATCAATCCATCAGATTCTTCTGCACAAAAATCTAAATTATTTTTTCCTATCGAAATCTCATCCACTGATGATAATTGCATCTTTAAAAGAAAATAATTCCAATTAATTCTCTGAAATGTTTCTCTTATCGTTAGTACTATCTGTAACACTGGGCAAATAAGGCTGGCACCATTCAATTTGTAATTTAATCATGTTGCAATTGAAGATGTCACGCCATTAAACAGCAGCAGAACAGAAGGAGATTTGCTGTTGGATAATTCATTCAGCATTACAAATTTATCGTCACATCTGAAACAGCGACACAAACTCAGGGATTGTATCCAGAAGCAGCACAAAGCCTGCACTGTTTATTAAATTTCACTGGTATAACATAAAATTTTATGGAACATATGAAGTTTAATGAAGCTAATTTTACCTTAACTTGCCTTTGTGTCACTTAGCTAAATGTAATTTAATAAATACATGTGGGAAACTACTTTATTAGTTGTGTGTGGATCGGTAATTCTAGGTTGTGTTTACCTTACATCAGAATTCGGGTTTCATCACTGTTGAAGGAACAGATCTGTGGTGTAACTCGAGGACCGCCTTTACCTATAATTCATAGTATATGATTCTAGACGATTTTAGGGTAGAGATCATTATGAGGTTGTTTGATGATTCTTAAACCTGATGCACAATGAAGCTTGAGGTGTCACGTCCAGTAACACATCTGTGGTGATTTGGTCTGTGGCCATTACCTGATAAATATCCAGAAGACAACTGAGCATCACGTCCTCTTTCACTAACACACCATTCCCATTACCATTTTCCCAAGAGAAATTGACTTGCATGCTGTGTCAATTGTTTTAAATTGTTTTGCCTGATGGCAAGTGCCAGTGATTTGTCAAGAAACAGCAAAATAGGCTTTCTAATCAGTTTTTGGCATGACAAATGAGGATGCCAAGGTATCATATCACTTAATATTCACTGGTGTCAGGCCAAAATCGGGGAGAAAATGGAATTCTTTCATCTTTTTTCAGCACATATTTTTTGAAGTAAGGAAGAAGTGTCTGAATGCAGAGGAAGTATAATCTGATAACTGGTAGTGACAATTCTACAGCCGATTCATATGAATTTGAAGTGTCTTGCCACAGTTTAAAACTGTGTATACTCCCTATTCAACATGTTTTCATCACAATTATGTTTTACTTAGTGGCATAATTAACGTAGAAGTGTGTTATATTCCAATTTGTCCTCAGATGGAAATTTGAAACTTAGTGATAATTTCTCAAATAAGTAAACTGGGCCTGTCCAAATGTGTAACCTCCAAAGATCAATGTAGAGTGTTATCCCACAGATCTGGCACATTGAA
>JBBKCR010058783.1:10389-25865 GCA_037577295.1 Ladigesia roloffi | reverse complement strand
ATGCTAACACCACATGCAGACCTTACAGGCTGGTAACACATGCCTTCAAGATTCCAAACATCATTTCATTCCTGCCCCTCGTGAGCTGGCCATCACATGTCACATTAAAACAAGTTATTAGCTCAATGTAACAGCAAATCATGTTCAAGACATTCCTGAATAAAAGGTGTGCCACGGTGTTTAACAAGGGCATCATTTACATCAGGACAACCTAGCAAGCCTGTGGGGTGAGAAAAGGACTGAGAACACATCAAATGGCGAAGAACTGTGAGATACTCCCTATTTAGTTCGATGACATCATAAACAATACAGCTGAAGGATCAGGCCTAATATACAGTTCACCACCTGATGTGGATCCAGTAAGTGGAGACAAGTTTGAAGTAGGACAGTATGTTATCCAGTGATCACCAACTGGAGGACCAAGGGCCACATCTGGCCTGAAGTGTTCTGAGGGTGAGAGTTCTCCTTATATCAAAATTTCTCAAGATACCACTGAATCAGGAATAGGCTAGAGAGAAGGAAAAAGTGGTCCTACATTATTTTCTACATCAAATGAAACAAGCCTTTAATCTGTCAGCAATACCTAAGTGCACTAAGGTCAGTGCGCATGCATGAAATGGCGTTCACCTGTATCGAGTGAAGGCTGCTGATTGTGTCTATATAAGGAATCCGCAACAGATGTTTCAGCGCAAATCTGATTATCCCCTAGTGGCTTGCTGCAGTATAGGTAATAGGAGTTTGCTAACACGGACAAAGGCTAGAAACTTAATTGGACAGAAAATACAATTTTAATATTATTTTATTTTAGGAGAGCAACAAAATCTGACCCTTGGACAAATGTAGTTGACACCCCTGATGTAGTCCATAGCCCACATATTAGATCTATTAAGATATGATTAGACACCTGTACATAAATGCAGGGAGATTTTTTATTCAAATCCATGCTCTCCCAGGGGTGCCCTGATAGGGATGTGTGTTCTTTCATTAGCTCCTATGGTCATTTGAAAGTTGTATAGGAAAAGGTTTTCAATTTAAGTCTCACTTTGCTTGAGCAGACACTTCTAATGTTGAATTGATTGCATAAACGCCTTTTTCCCCCCTTCGGTGTGCTAAATGTCCCGGGAAAACCACAGATGCAGCCAATGGCAAAATAGCAGGACTGAAATCCCCTCAGTTGAGAATCTGTACTTGTTAGAATGCCTTCCAGATTTGCCAGCAGATTCTGCTCTGCAGCGAGAGCCCTTCACAATTCAGGGGCCCATATTTTGCCGGTCTTTCAGGCACACTATTGGCTATGGAGAAGAGGTTTGGAACGCAAGAACTTCTATATGGTGGACAGGTCGGAGCCATGGCAACACATCTTGGGTGAAGCCTGATCACATTCCATTGTAAGGGTTAACAAAGTTACACCGGACACGATCAATTTGCTCTGGAACGTCCCACGCTAAGCCAGTAAACTCACTTCCTACTACAGCCCCTCGGATTGGTCCCCTTGCCTGAATCATTAGAAGCTCATTTGCATATTGAAACCTTTCTGCGATATCAGCCTTGCAGAGACTGATGCTTGGCAGACAATATATTGTGCAGCCTTATAATTGCATGATAGTGTTTGTCACAATGACAAAACCAAACAAAATGTGAATTTAAATTTTTATTAATGCGATCCAATACACATTTCCCAATGCTCAGCTATCAACTGACATTCTGGGCATTCAAACAGTAAAAGGAATTAAAAAGAAAGGAATGATCATTTCAAAATCAATTTTTTTCCTTTTTCTATTTTTTTTCTTTTTTAAATCAAGGCCCAGACTTGATGTCTACAGACCTGGCAAAATTTGCATTTCTTTTTAATTATTCAATTTTTAAGAGTTTTTAAATTTTTCATTGTTTTACGAGTTTTGTATTTTTCAATGTTTAAATTTTTTTCCTGTCCGTCTTGAAGCTGAGTTGCAGGGCATCCCGTTCTGAAAGAGGAGGAGAGCGTAACATTAGTCTAAGATCACAGTGTGTTTATTTCACATCTGTATTATTATAGAAGGCCTTTACCTTGCTTTAAACAGCTGGAACAGCAGCACTGTTCACAGATTTCTGAGCGGCTTCTTTCGCCTGATGGGCCTGGAGCACGGCGACAGCTTCATCCACCTAGATACACACTAGAGTTACTGTAGTCTGTTTAAACCCCACTGTTAATCATCCTAGATAAACACACTAGACTCCATCTCTATAACATCATCTTTAATCTACCTGGACATGAACTCTACTGTTACTGTATAGTCTGGGCACCCTATTAGTTCAGCCGAGTCTGGTCTCATGATTTTTCGTTGGCGTGATCATGATAATACATTGCAATAAATATACCTGCTGCGATCACACTTTAGGGCTTTTTTCAAGTCAGCAGATGAGGGAGATGTAAGTTTTTACAAATGACTGTTTCTATCACAGATAAGTATGAACTAGCTTGTACGTTTCGTAAGCATGTGATGAGTGGGGCATCGCCAGCAATAGCTTATTTGCATGAATGAGACAGAGCCCTGAAACGGCTCATTTTGAAAGAGACAGAAACTGAGATCTGGTAAGACAACTTTGTGAACATGTTTTGTATAGCCCATAGACACATTACAGCTATTTTTTTAAAGTGAGCTTTGCATAATATGTCCTTTTAAAAATACATATGGTAGTGAACTGCAAAAAAAGGCCTAAAGCGAGATTGCAGCATGTATTTTGATTACATTGTATGATGGCTGCACGAAATGTCATGAGTTTTTGGTTGTTCAGCTAGAATTTTGGTACACTGTTGTAAGCTCAAGGCCCCGGACAGCTGCTGATCTACTACACAACATAAATGAGCATGTGTGTGCTGACCTTGGAGCGCAGAGACTCAGGAGACTCAAGCATGTGGAGCAATTCTGAATTGTCGATCTCCAGCAACATGCCAGTGATTTTTCCTGCCAAGGTGGGGTGCATGTTCTGGATGAGGGGGAACAGACGCTCGCCTGGAAAAGATTAAGAGAAAACTGTTCTACTGCCTGAAAGCAAAAACAGATTCTGTAGAGCATACCAAGTATTTTTACCCTGCGTTTAAAGCAACCCCAGTTGGGCTCAGGAATCCCAGATGGTGTGTTCCTGATCCCAGATTATGCTCAAGTGTTTATGAGTGACTCACCAAGCATCTGCTTCTGCTCCTGTGGAGGAGCGGCGGCCAGCATAGAAGCAGTGAGAGGCTCCTGACCCTGTACGTGCACTGCAGGCTGGGAGAGGGGGAGAAGGAGAATAATTACTAAATAAAATTAACACAAAAGATATGTTTCATAAGCCTGGCAACAAGCTCAGACTTTCGCACAATATACATACTAGATTAGCATGACATGGCCAGAATTATAGTATTGAAAATGTATTACATATTGCAATTCCAATATACCAAAGGGACCAAATCATCACTTTTCTGGAATTAAAAAGGAACATTTTGCATATGGGCCTTTAAAAAGGGGTTCAAGATTTGGTTAAGACTTTTATAGGACTACATGAAGACTTCACAGCACCAAGTAACTCTCACACAGCTGTGAACGTTTACATTTTCAGAGACACTGTGACTTTATGCCAACTTCATGTGGTTTTATGCTTATTTGCATCAGTATACCAGTATCACAGATACCCATCATGATGTACGGTGCAGCCTTCACGTGCAATACACTAATTGGTCACTGTGTGACAGGCTGAGCGTGTTTACCTGCTGCATGGGGACCTGAGGCTGGGTGCCCAGGTGTTGCTGAGGGTTGCGCACTCCTGGGGCATATTTGTACTGTGGAACTGCTCGGACTGGAGCTGTTCCTGTAGCTGCTCCGGCGCCAGTTGGACGTGGGCCCAGGGGCTGAGATGCTGCATAAAACACACACACAGTCAGTCATGAGACATTCATATACACTCTCCGGCATAACAGTCACCATAGGTGAGTGAGGGACCTACTCATGCGCTGAGATGCCATCATGCGTGGAACTTGAGAGGTGGTGGGTCGGATGGTGCTGAAGGTCTGTGGGCGGGGCGCTGTAGGCCGGAGTGCATTCGGCATGTTCTGGAAATCTGTGGTGAAAAAAGGTGTGTAAAGACACTGGGAATGTTTCCAGGCAGAAAAACATTACCTATCTATAGGTATCGGATCTTACTTCAGGTTTAAACACAGGTAAACAGAACTAGAGGCAGTGAGCTCCCAAATAGCACTATTATATTTTGCACCATTATCTATTTTACCCTTATTACACTGACGTATTATAGACTCCTTCCACCAGTCACAGTTATCACATCTGATCTGTTTTGTTTTATAAACACTGTGCCATTTATACTCTGTTGTTCAGTGAAGTTAAGACCAATTTCAGAACAAAGTGTGTCTAACCATTTTACCCAAACCAGAATTTGCCAGTACAGACATAGGTGTAAGCTTGTGTATGTGTGTGTGTGTGTGTGTGTGTGTGTGTGTCTCTCACGCTGAGGGCGGACGCTCTGTGTTGCCCAGCGTGGACTGGGGCGGAGCTGAGCCAGTTGGCTGCTGGGATAGTATGCAGCCCGGTTCTGAGCCTGTAACAAAACCACAGAGAGTAACACTTCAGCATAGTTAACGAACTCCAACCATAACAGGTACCATCAGAGCCGTTTTTTTTGTTGCTTTAATCAAGCCTACATTAGCTACATTATCCTCAGCCAGAATGCTATTTTGTAAACACTCTTTTCACTGTTACATTAATTATCTGTGTCTTTGGGTCTGTGTTAGTGCCTGACCTGGGGGATGGCAGCCATGAAGTACCCTGAAGGCGGGGCGGGCTGGTAGGGGTTGAGAACAGGGTTGGGCACGGCGCGGACGCTGGCCATCCTCTGCATGTATTGGTTTGTGAGGTGGGCCTGGCGCTCCTCCTTTCGCTGAGCTAAAGCCACGTAGAGCGGCTTGGTGGCCACGATGCGTCCGTTCATCTCAGTCACTGCCTTGGTGGCCTCCTCGGGCGAGGAGAAACACACAAAGCCAAAACCTTTGGAGCGACCACCCTCCATCATGACCTGCAGCAGGGAGAGATGGGAGGGGAAAAAAGATTAAAACAACGCAAAATAAAATGACAGTTTCTGGCAACAACAACAAATCCAGATGTTCAACCAATGTAGTCATATATAAATAATGGTGGTAATAATAATAATCAAGTATATTCAGGTACTGTATTTTCAAAGAAATTTCTGGGTCTGTGCTCATATGAATGGGGGGGGGGTAACCTTAGCGCTGGTGATGGTTCCAAATGGAGAGAACTCTTTCCGCAGGCGCTCATCGTCCAGACCATCATCAAGGTTCTTCACATACAGGTTCACACCCTTTTGGAATGGACAAAAGTGAGTGAGGCTTGTAAGACTGTTTCCTAAATCTAAATGCCTAAATTTAGCACTGTTCAAGAAAATGTCTCCAACATAAACATGGTTTTAGTTATTGAGAAACTGGGTGGAATAATTAACAAACTAGGACCTCTCAGCCAGCACTAATCAGGGGAAAAGAGTGTAAACATGCATGATGTGATATTGAATAATGGGCAGAGCGTATTAAATGATCTGGCCCACATGTTATCAGACCATGGGGAAATACATGTGTGTATGTAAAGTTAGTTTCACCTGATAGCGGGTCATGCGGTCCTGCTTCATCTGCTCAAACTTGCGCTTAAGCTCAGTCTGCCTCTCGCCTTTCTTCTGAGCTCGGCCCACATAAACCTGCTTCCCGTTCATCTCCTTACCGTTCATCTCATCCACAGCCTTCAGAGAAAAACACACTTCAGTCCAGGTTTATAGAGAAGAGCGACTCACTCTTGTATATGATTGTAGTAGCCTCGAAGCAATCATAGCATACTGTGATTCCTGAGCACTCTTCATATTTGACTTTGAATTACTTTGTTGATGCTAAAATACTAAAGTGTTCCCTGCCAAATGATCTTATCTTTGGCACAGTTTATAGATTAAAAAAGGAATGGGAACAAATGTATTACTGTGACAATCTGCAAAGTGCCTGAAGAAAAAGTGCCTGGATAAAGGTGTTCCAACCACTCAGCATTCAGCGCCACCAGTTTACTGACCATCATATGATCTTGAGAAATAATTAGCTTCTGTTTCTTGACCCATTCAGGCCATACGTTAGATTCGCTTTGATAGGCTTGTGTGATTCATCTGTAGGTCACTACTTAACTTAAACAAAAACATTCTTCTGAAACTGCTCATGTTCAGGGACTGGACATAAAATTAGCCTTTGAAAGCCTGGACAACTTTCTCAAGACAACAACAAAGATACAAGTAAGTGTGGATCTTTGGAAGCAAAACATAAAAAAAAAAGACAGCCACACGAAGACTTTTGTGCAGTTCTGTATGTGTGTCTCCACACACACAATTTAGAACACTATTAGAATACCATTCCATTGCCTGGTATCGGATCACAAAAATAAGGCAGAAGTGCTCATCATCCCTACTTATTGATTTTTTTAGCTAAGCACCAACTACTCCTTGCTTTCCACAGCACACCCACCCTCTGTGCATCCTCGTGCCTCTCGAAGCTGACAAAACCAAAGCCCTTGGACTTGCCACTCTCGTCGGTCATCACGCGGATGCTCAGTGCATGGCCTGAACACAAACAGGGGGTTAAATCACAGAACATCCTTCAGGAACACAGAACTGTTTCTACATGCCTGAGGGTTTCAGGATGAGAGATCCTCACCATATTTGCTGAAGATCTCCTTAAGTTTCTCATCGTCCATATCCTCTCCGAAGTTCTTGATGTAAACGTTGGTAAACTCTTTAGCCCTGGCGCCCATCTCAGCTTCACGCTCCTTGCGAGACTTAAAGCGTCCAACAAACCTGAATAAATATATAAATTAAACATGATCTTATCAGATTATTTAAGAGGGGTCTTAATGACTAGTGATTTGATGATGTGTAGATACTTTATTTCATGTTGTGCCACAGCTATCCAAGTTGTTTAATCATTTAAATGTGATTTCTGAACTGCATTATATTCTTGAATTACTTCAAGTGTTTAATAATACCAATAATAACAACAACATGAATAATTACAAGCATCGTATCCTGAAACATGAAACTGCTGTAAGCAAAACAGGCATGTGTATGTACATTTTACATATATTTTGTAACAAAAAACAGTAAATTCTAAATCATCCGTTCTTGCTGATGAGTGTAGAAGTACAGGCTGTATGAATGGATGCTCTTGAAACCATAAAACCTAGCATGCTCTTTAAAATTCAAATGGAGCAAATGTGGTTTTCCACAATATGAGCCTTTTAATCTAAATTTGGACCATTTAAAATAAGAACTAGTTACAAGCAATCACATTAGTTGCAAGCAACATCATAAACAAGGAGATTCTGTACAAAATTGTGCCGTTAGAATTGAGTTAGAGAGAGCTTCAAAGTGTAAAAACAACCAAGACACCAATTCCCACTTACACTTTGCGGTCATTCAGCAACATGCCATTCATTTTTTCTATGGCTCTCTCTGCAGCCTCGTGGGTCTCAAAGTGCACAAAGCCGTAGCCCTTAGAGCCGTTCTCATCACACACCACCTTCAGAGGAGGGAGCAGGTGTGAGTACAGACACAGACAGACAAACATACACACAGCAGTGCATACACACACACCACCTTCAGAGAAGGGAGATGGCATGAGTACAGGCAACAAATACACACCGATTTCAGCCATTACAGTTTACTCACCTTGCAGGATAGGATGTTCCCGAAGGCAGAGAAGGTGTCATATAGCGCTTTGTTGTCGATGGACTTGTCCAGGTTCTTGATGAAGATGTTTCCGACTCCGCTCTTCCTTAGAGACGGGTCTCTCTGAGACCACATGATCCGCACAGGCCTGCCTTTGATCACATCAAAGTTCATAGTGTCCAGAGCACGTTCCGCTAAAAAGAAGAACACAGAGCTTAAGCTTCTTAGACTATGTAATATACATATATATAAACACACATTATTTATTTATTTATATAGACACACACACACCTTTACACACAACCTTTAAAACCTTAATACACACACAAACTATAGAACACCAGAACAGCCAGTCATATTTTTATGATTTTAAAATAATTTAATATCATTTGGTCCAGAAAAAAACTATTAAAAATAGCCTGTTTTCAAATCTATTTGTTTGAGAAAAAAACGCAAAAACACCACATTATTTGTGTCTTACTGTGACTACAGCAGTTTAGCTCCAACAAATTAAGTAGCGATTCACTGACTCAGCAGTTTCAGGTAATGACTAGACATTTGATGGATTACACACCGACTGCAATTAATCAGTTCGTTTACTTCAAGCTGTAATTCGATGCTACTTTGCATATCGCAGCTTGCTGCGGTATTAATATTGCAGAGGCGGATATCGCAATATCGATTAACAGGTGATGAATTGTTCAGCCCTAGTACAGGGCCGCACCGTTGAACATGGAATTTTCTTACCGTCGGCGGGCTGCTGGAAGTTCACGTAGGCATAACCTAGTGATCTACGGGTCATCATGTCTCGACACACCCGAATAGATAGGATGGGTCCGGCAGGGCTGAACTTCTCGTACAGCATGGCCTCGGTCACGTCCTGGTGCAGGTCCCCCACATACAGCGAGGCCATCGGATAACTCGGTGCGCTAGGGTTCATCTTCGCTCGGTCGGGGTTGCTTTTTGTCTTTTTTTACGTTTGTTCACGAAATCGGCTCCGGGAACCGAACAGCGGGTGGCGATGCAGGTTTAATCCACCACGGACCGACAGCTAAACCTCAAGCGGGTTATAAAACTACCCCTTTAAACAGCGGGCTGTTGTGAAGTGCGTGGCCGCTCCGGGTGCACTCTGAGACGTGGAACCGAACCGCTCCGCTCCGCTGGCGCGTTGAAAGGCTGGGGCTTCTGCTCGAGCCGCGGTGCTAACCGGCTAACAGGCTAATCTGACGAACCGAGGCGACGAATAAACCGAAAAAACTATAGTGGCGGATCCTGTGTCACCGCGTCACCAGTTATTATTTAAAAACACGATTTTTTGTTGATTTTGTATTTTGTAATTTTTTTGTATTTTTGATTTTTTTTATATATAAGACCCGCGCTCCGGGGCCCACGCGCTCACACAGCTCAGACGGAAACGGGGGGAGGTCGAGGCGACGGGAAAGCACCAATAAGAGACCCTTTTCCGGAAGCGATAACAGAGGCAAAATAAAAGTAAATAAAATGTTTCTAATAGCAATGGTAATACATGAATATGTGATAGTGTAAACTCTCAATACGCCCCTAAATATGCTCCCAAAGCACTTTATTTTACTTTTTAAATAAGCTTAATACATTACCTTTTACATGTTTAAAAGTAAAGCTGTATCAGTACTCTACAACTCCCGCAGTGCTAGAATGAAAAATAATGATGTCACCCCTGTATGGACTGTGCTGTAATTAATGCACTTGCGTTTTTTTGTTATGCACTGTAATTTACTTTGGTATAAACTAGGTAATGAATTTAAAATATGAATGAATTTAAAATAATGTAATAACAATACAGGATTTTAAGAAGGTCAAAACGAAAAACACAAGAACACAGAAAATCAATTGATATTGCCCCCTGCAAGATGCATCACAGAGCAGAAACCAATCAGCAGCAAGGAAAAATTGGCACCTTTCACACCTCCCACCTCTTAGTATAGGAAATTCACCATCCCAAGATGCACTTTACTTGTGTTCTCTAAAGGGTACCAAAAATATCTTTAATTATATTTTATATTGAAAATGTAGTTTAATTTACATAAATATTTATTTTACAAAATTTATAAATGATATTTCCTTCATAATTTAGCACTAAAATACATGAAAAATTATATATTCGCACGAAAAAAGCTGTGTTTTCCAGGCATCGTCTGCCACGTCCCCTTGTGCTCACTCCGTTCAGGTCCATTTGACAGCCTTGCTAACCGCTCTTTCCAAACATAAACATCTAGGATGTGGGGATGTGGCAGACGAGGACTGGATGTCACAAAAGTTATGAAAAATGCTACCTGCTATTCCTACGAATGTATGGGTGTTTTGGCGAACAATTATTAGTTTGGTTGTCAGAGAAACCTGTGGCTGGTTAAGTGGTTTATTGTGTGTGTGTGTGTGTGTGTATATGTATATATATAGGTCTCTTCAATGCTACTATTACAGATTGGCAATGTGCAAATAAGCATCTAATCACAGTGTTTCTGCTGAATAGGTGACCAGTCACAGCTCCAGCTGACTTTCAGGGCGCTCTGATGAATCAAGGTCTTCGGGCAATCCTACAAATTTTATATTAAACATGTTAGCAATTTAATTATTTTAAACTTTAAACCATTCATTTTTGTTAGCCATCCTTTGAAAACCCACACAGGACCACTAGTGAACAGGTATTCCAAAACCAAAGCCACAGCAAATTACACTGTTTCCACAACCACTAAATTATCGGGAATTATAAACAAAACCAATTTCCCTATTTTCACTAGGATTGAATCTGGGAATAGAACTCCTGTCTTCAGAAAGTTCACTTTATCTCCACAGTCACAAAACCCTTTGTCTTATATATACTACTTGGCCAAAAGTATGTGCACACCTGACCATCTCATACACAAATGAGATTGTTGGATCTCCAGTTGCAAATCAGTGGGTGTTACTCCACCCCCACTCCCACCCCCTTTAGCAGATGCAACAGCCACCATTCTGGACCCTGGAGATCCTCCATTCCAGGCATGTTAAACCAAATCTTTATGGAGCTCATTTTGTGCTCAGGGGTACAGTCATGCTGGAACAGAAAAGTTTTCCACAAAGCTGCAAGCTGATAATGTGAAATGTATCAGTGAAATGTTATGTTAACATCACTCTTAACTGGAACTAAAAGGCTCAAACCCTAGGAAATAATGGAGAATGCCGGGTAAGGGTTTAATTTTACACTTCTGCTAACAATATGTATGGCTGAAACACTTCACCCTAATCATTAAGAGGCCTGTCCACATACTTTTGTCTATTTAGTGTAAGTGTGCAAGTATTATGTCAGCACAGCATAATACAGGCTGGTTAAAATACTTTAACTGACAAAAAAGGGCTGTTGTAATTGTGATCATCTAAAATGTAAGATCATTCACACAACCATTCAAGAGTGGGCAGTACAACATACAACAAATATCAGTCCATATTTTCATCAATACCACCTTTATTGAAGAAATAATTATGTTTTCCATTATATGTCAGCTATTACTCTTTTCAAACATCTAAAAGCTGTCATGTTTCCTCACTGGTTCAGGACTGTAGTTAGATGGTCATTTTCCCACTTGAATTATATATATGTAGGTCACTGTGTGGTTTTACAAACAAAAAATATTCCTCTGAAACTGGTCAGGTTCAGGGAATGGACTGAAATTAGAATATTTGTAAGTCATTCAGTCAATTCCTCTATACAGCATTAAAAGTCTGGATATTTGGAAGCCAAATATAAAGAAATGAGCAGTGCAAACCAGATTTTGCACAGTACATTCATTCAGCTATAAGGCTGGTGAGGACCCCCCCTGAGTTGTAGGTTTGGGAGACCCCAGACTGACTGTCTTGATTGCAGTGTTATATAATATTTATTTTTGCATAGTTTAAATAATCTTTTAATACATTGTTAAATAGTCCATTGACATACTGTATTATCATTCAATATGCTTTACAGGAATAAAATAAAAGTATTAATGAAGCAGGAAAACAGAAACAAAAATCCATAGAGTATCAGTAAAAGGAGATGAAAAGTGCAATATAAATACAGCTATTTAGAAGAAGGAGGAGGAGAAAAGTGTGTTTTTAGCCACTACAGTGGGGGCAGATCTGATATTGATGTGAGCTGGTTGAGGTCACGATGTTGCTGCTGGTTTCCTCCCACAGTCCAAAGAACTGAATGTCAAGTGAACTGGAGACGCTAAACTGGTCCTAGGCTTGTGTGTTTATGCATGTGTGTGTGGGTGTCCTGTGTTAGACTACTGACCTGTCCAGCGTGTTTCCTTTTTCCTAGGAGTGCTGGTTCCAATTGTGGGAAATTATCACCAGATGTGAATTTGTCTGATTCCCATTTTCAGCTCACACCACTGGGTTCCTCAGCAGGACCCTCAACCCCAATCAGTTCAGAGAGACTGTCCGCTGAAGTTAGGGAATGAAATTGCTTTGGATATATGTGTCTGATAAATGCAGTGAATGTATCTTTACTCAGTCCATGCCTTGTATCATCATAAATCACTTAACGATCAAAGTTCTCACAGATAATTCTTTTCACACTTCCCCTGCCTTTTTAGGCTGTGCAGGTTGTGAACTTTTTTTCACCCCATCAGAACTATGATGAACCATCCCAAAATCTTCCAACCCACTAACACACTCATCCAAGCCAATAAAAATACTCTGCACACACACACAGGTCCAAAATGAGACTACCTGAATCATACACAAGCAGTGAAAACATACATAATATCTTTATTTCTTTCTTTGTCTTTATTACAAGGTATTTAATTAAGATACTATATACTTTAGATCCTAAAAAAAGACAAACAAGTCCATATGTAACAGTCACAGTAATAGCTCTTCAAGTTTTATACATTAATGATAATAATAAACAACAAAACCCAGAAATAAATAATGTGGAATAATTCTCCGCAGCTTCTCGTGGTAATGTAGTGTTGGAGATTCTCAGAGTGACCAGAAGATGGCACCAAAGATTATAAAGGGCTGTTGTTCCACACCATCAGACCCTTACAGATCTGTTTCTCCCTCTCCCCATCTATCAGTATTAGTGTCCATTTTTCTCTGGGTGGGTAGTATGATCGTCCCTTTCCCCATTACTCAGTATAAATGTCCTCCTTCTCTCTGTGTGGGTAAAGTGGTCCCCCCCACACACACATTCCGTAAAACCGTCTTCTCTCTTGGTGAGTAGGGTGCTCCTCCCTCTTTCCATCACTCAGTATAACTGTCCTCTCTCGTGGTGAGTAGGGTGCTCCTCCTTCTCTCCATCACCCCGTGTTACTGTCCTTTCTCTCTCTGGGTGGGCTGAACCTTCAGAATATGCTCAAATTCCCCCTCCGATAGCTGGTGCTGTTGTATGATTAAGAGAGTGGACTAACTGGTGACCACAAAATCTGGAGACAATTGGACAGTTTAAGTGGTCTGATCTGAGTCTGATCTGCCCTGACTTGCCACAAGAGTGTCAGTATCTGCTGTGCTCGTCTGTCGCTGTGACAATGACGTCCATCCATATCCGCATGCTCTCAGCACTTGGAGCCACCAGGAAGAAGAGCCGCTCGTAGGTCTTCACACAGAAAGTCAGACTGGGACGAGGAGACTAGGGGACAGGAAATGGAGAAGGTATTTAGAATTTTCTCTTATTCAAATATGAAAAATGAATGAAACATATTTCACAAACATTTTGATGCCTGTCATTTTCATGACACTCATCATGTTTTACAGGGTTTAAAATATAAATACCTGTCATACGTGAACACACCACAGCACACAGTAGGAACAGCACAAAATTATTTCTCTACATTTAACCCATTCACCAAGTGAAGCAGCGGACAGCCAGGAACACAGCGCCCAGGGAGCAGCGTGTGCGGATGGTACCTTGCACAAGGGTACCACTAGGAGGCCTGATATTTGAAACCACGACTTTCTGGTGACAAGGGCAAACTCCCTAACCACTAGGCCAGTGTTTTTGCTGGAAAAGAACCACCAAAACAGCAGAGCTGTGGTCTAAATAGGGCTGAAAATACAGGAAATCAGGATTATGTCTGTATTTTCCTAATTTATACACATTAACACATGCAGAAGTGAATGAGATGCATGTAAACCAAATTTAAATCCAATCACTCAAGAACCTTCACAGGTTCCGAGACATATCCAGAAACATACAGCAATGTGGACACATTCACCAAACCAACTCCTCTCCAGTACTGCCACAGTGCAGTTCTTCAGTTTATGAGGTTCTCTTTCCTCTCTGGATGAGCCACTTGGCTTAAGAGAAGTTCCAGTGTGGTTAAACTTCACTTTTGCCTTCTTGTTTTTCACTCACTACAGCACAGTGTGTTGTAAGGCACATGTTGTACTGTGTTGTAAGGCACATGTTTTGGGACAGTGACATCAGGGGATAATTATTCTGACTGTGTTGCTGAAATAGTGCTTTTATTTAAAACAGATCAGAAAAACCACGACCAGAGTTGTGATTGGCTTTTGTGGATGAGATGATTTGCATATTCATGTTGATTAAATCTCATAAGAATCTGATGCGGAACACATGAAGAGACCAGGAGTAAATGGGGTCTAAGAGGAAGCAGGAGCAGGTGGACTGCAGTAGAACTCACTGTGGTAGCTGTACGCAGATGGTCATAGTAAACCTCCTCTATGGCCTGGAAGTATATCACACCCTTCAGCTTCCTCTCATCATGATCTGCACTCAGACAGAGAAAGATCATTGTGAAAGGTTAAGAGAGTTTAGTAGTACACTATAGACCAATATAGAGAATCTCATTATGTTTTAGAGTGTCATAAAACAAACGATTGTGGGTTATAGAGCATTATAGTGTACTTTCTAAAGGAAACAACAGAAGCCATATTGTTCCCTAAGCTTCCTCTAATGTATTCCAATCTGTCAGTATGAGGTGTGGATCATATAAACATTTTATATATAAAGCACTTTTTAATAATGATGTAAAACAGATGCACTAAATTTACCAAAACCCTGTTCAGTTCAGTTTTTACATAGGAAGAAATGAACTTTTGATATATTAAGATGCAGTGCTGACTCCTGTTGAAGTTAAATCATAAAAAAAATATATTATTACATTTGAATTTGAAGTATTCACTTGTTACATTGATACATACATCGAGGTAACATTTGATCCAGCCGGACTTGATATAAATTCCACCACCTTATAATAAGTGAATTGAATGAAGAAAATTGTTCATGAGATAGTTTTTTAAAGTAAACAGTGCTCTGTGCTGATTGTTACAAAAATGTCTGCAATCATGAAGGGGTGTTTTTATGTGTGTTACCGGTGTAGTAGGCCAGTCTGCGGTGGTCCATGTCAAAAAGGAACCACCGCCTCCTCCAGGTTTTTACTCGTCCACCACGCTTGGTAAGGAACCCTTCACACCGCCGGGGGAACACACTCACACCCACACACCCAGCCACACCATGACCCAGAGACTCCACATGGGCCCGCAGATCAAAGTTCACCGTCAGAGACAGGGGGACGCCCTGAGGAAGCAGACGCTGGGATCAGACAGGCTTTTAGAAAAATCTTTCTCATCATTTTCTCAGGAAAACCTGTTTATAGGAAATAAGTGTGTTCGAGCTTTGAACTGTATGGCCCCCCCAGTGCTAACCCCCGCTGGTTTATGCTTACACTGCACATATGTCCCTAACCCCAATCCTGAGTGAAACAAGTCAGAGTCCAGCT
>JBBKCR010058783.1:0-10289 GCA_037577295.1 Ladigesia roloffi | reverse complement strand
AACCCCCGCTGGTTTATGCTTACACTGCACATATGTCCCTAACCCCAATCCTGAGTGAAACAAGTCAGAGTCCAGCTAAACCAAGCCCGATTCTGACTGAACTAAACCTGAGTCTGACTGACCTGAGCCTAAATCTGACTGAACCAGTTTCTGACTGAACTGAGCCCAAGTCTGACTGAACTGGGCTCACCCCTCCAAGGATCTCTAGGTACAGTATGGAGAGATACTTATTAAATGAATATAAAAAAACACTCTCATTGCAACTTTGTGTTAGTGCTGATCTTTTCATTGTTTTGGTATTTTTTGACAGACTCTAATTTATACTTAGCCAACTGAGTGTAAATATTATTCATCATGTATTTTTTATTAAATTAATTATGAATTAAGTTAAAATAAACCATTAAAATAAACCAATATGTGGCAGAAACCAGGTTGGAGTTACCTGAGGGGGGCTCTGGGGTGGACTGGCCTTGTTCTCTTCCTCAGCGTGTGTGTTGTGGTGTGTGTCTGGGTGTGCATTGAGGTGTGTTTGTGAGGGTGGTTTGAGGTGTGTGTCAGGGTGTGTGTTGGATATTTGTGTATTTAGTGTCTCCAACTCCTTCTGTTTCTCCTTCAGCATGCGTTCTTCCTGCAGTGAGAGATACGAGTTCAGTCTAGTTTCACAAACACATTTACGCATGTAAACACACACACAAACACACACACACACACACACACATAGTAAGGATGTTCCAAAGCTTGTCTTTGGACATTGGCTGTGTTTTGCCCAGTTCTGAATCCAGATGATCCCACATTGTTTCAATAATGTTGATATCTGGGATTTGGTGAGGATAATCCATGGCTGATAGTCTTCCATCATGTTTTCTTTTCTATTGAGGTTCTTTGGCTGCATTATCAGTGTGTTTGATCATTGCATTGGTGCTGAAAAATGTCATGTTTGATAGCCTTTTCCAGTCAAACACTTTCCTAGTGGTTAGCACTGTATTGTATCTACTGAATTGTATCTACATCAGCCGATCCGCTGAAACATGGCGAGATACTGACGCCATAGAGCTATGGGTGTAGCCAGCCGTCTCTGAAGAGGAGCTGAGCTCATGTTCTGGAGAGTAACTGCTAGCTGTCAGTTGGTCCAGCATGACTGTGAGGAATGCAGATGGGACAGCACTAGCACAGCATTAGCATTCCTCAACATTAGGACCTCGGGAGTTCTCACGGCACTCCATGATGTGTGTGTGTGTGAATGTGTGTGTGTGTGTGACTCACTCTCTCCCTCAGCAGTCGTTCTCGCTCTGCCTTGGCCTCCCGTAGCTTCCTCTCAATTTCAGCCAGGTCGAGCAGACCAAGACTGGGGCTTAAACACAACAGAATATAACTGTCAGACTCCCTTAAGTAGTTTCAGGCACTGCATGACTTACTACTGCCCAGAACCATGTTCTGAACCATGGAAAATAATTGGGCAAAGATGCTTCTACAGTTTGTTGACATGCTAATGTACCGATATTTAGTTACAGCATTAAAATAACCACTTAATAACATGTCATAATCATGTAATGACGTCTTGTAACAAGCTGTTGTATCAACACGGTAATAACTGTTGGAGTCTTCATTTATAGCAATTACAAAACCTTTTAGGTACAGTGAGAGAAATAAAGATTGGATCCCCTTCTGAATATGTACGTTTGCAAACTAATTGATGAGGTAGTTTCATTTTTATGAAAAGTAATAGATCATTAACCAAAAATCAAGAAAAAATAGGTTACATAAAAGTTCTACATTGATTTGCATGCTACTGAGTGAAAAAAGTATTTGATACCCAGTCAAAACATGACTTATCACTGGGGGGAGAAACTCTTGTTGGTAATCACAGCAATAAGACGTTTCTTGTAGTCGGTCACCAGGTTTACACACATTGCAGGAGGGATTTTGGCCCACTCCTATTACAGAAACTCGTTAAAAACTTTAGGTTTCTTGGCTGCTGCTTGGTAACCCAAAGGTGAAGGAGGTTCTTGCCCAAGATTTTACAGCACAAGGCCCCACCAATTGGCTCTTTAGTGCAGTGAATTCATCCTGTACCCTTAGAAGAAAAACATCCCCAAGCATGATGTTTCCACCTCCATGCTTGAGTGTGGGGATGGTGTTCTTCCTGCTATACTTAGCATTCCTCTTCTTCCTAAGACACCGGACTGCGTTGATGCCAAAGAGCTCGATTTGGCCTCTTCTGACCACAGCACATTCTCCTAAGCCTTCACTGAAGCATTTAGGTGTTCTCTGGCAAACTTGAGATTGGCTGTACATGTGCCCTCTTGACAAGGGGGACCATGTCGTCACTGCAAGATTTCAATATATTTTGATGTATCAATGGTGTTCTTAGTTACTGTGGTCCCCAACTGCCTTCAGATCATTAATAACCTTGTCTCATGTAGATCTGGGCTGATCCCTCACCTTTCTCAAGATTGTCCTCACCACAAGAAGAAAGATATGTCATGGAGTTCAAGACTGAGGGAATTGATGGTCATTTTATATTCTTCCATTTCCAAATAATCACACAAAGAGTTGTCACCTTCTCACCAAACCTATTGCTCATGATCTTGTAACCCATTCCAGCCTCAAGCAGGTCTAACATCTTGTCTCTGACATTCTTCAACAGCCATTTTGGTTTTGTCCATGGTGGTGGAGAGGTTGGAATGGAAGAAACTGATTCTGTGGAAAGGTGTGCTTTAAACACATATCCACTCAATAACATGCAAAACAATGTATAACTTTTATCTAACATGTTTTTTCTAGATTTTTGGTTGATATTCTGTCTCCATAAAGACAGAATATATCCTATTAGATATCAGGACAGTGGTGGGGATCTCATTATTTATTATTACAAGCACACAAAAGTTTCATTTGTACTATTATTTCTATAATTATTATTGTTATTATTGTAATTATTATTATTCTTTTTATAGATAAATTTTGTTCCAGCATCAAAACCTCCATGTGAGCCAGAGAAGGAGGCCAGAACGAAAAAAAAATCACAAAGAAACAAACGTAAAGCTAACACACACTCATGAACACACAATCTTGAACACACACTCATCAGCAGTCTTCAAGTCACTAAAACTCAGATCAGTTATAAATAAAGACGAGTCACTCTTTGCTTAATCAGCCCGAGTATGCAGCTACACATTCATCTGTCCTTCTCCATAAATGACTTGGTAAAAGCTGGTAAGTTTACACCTTGACACAGAGGTAAAGTCCAGAGTGCAAGCAAATTTACTTTAACTATTTATTCCCATTAAATTGATATTTGGACAACCATGCAATCACACTTAAAATTTCCTTGGGAAACACATCTAGTTTTGTCACTATTTTGAGTGCTAAAGCTAAAAGTCAGTGTTGTGTGATTCACCTAGCTGCTCTGGAGCTGTTAGTGCTGTTACACGGCGTGAGGAACCCGTTAGCACTCCCATTGGTGTGTCTGTGTGTGGAGCGAGCAAGAGGAGGAGTAGCAGCTTCAGGACTCAGCTTGTCTGGGATCATCCTAACCAGCCCTGAAACGCACACACACACACACACATGCACACACACATACACACACACCACAAACTGGCGTGAGTAGGAATCAGCGAAAGAGAGAGATGATTGGAACAGCTGAAAACACCTGCATGGTCTTGTTCACACTTTGTTTGCTCATGATTTATGAGTGTACACACACACACACACACACACACACACACACACACACACACACACACACGACCACTCCCATCCGATTTTCTTCCCTCTGTTCCTTTCGCTTACCAGGAACACAGGTGTGGAGTACACACAGTTTGAAACTTAAACAAATTTTGCCTTTTTATGAGGAGATCCTCTCTCCCTCTTCTCCTCCCCCATCACACAGTATAACTGCTCTCTCTCTCTGTAGTTGGATAGGGTGGTCCTACCTCTTATCTATCATTCAGTATAACTGTAAACACCCCCCCCCCCCCCCCACCGACTTCGGTTTAACATTGTTCCTGCAGTTTGTAGCAGAAACTCATAAGGACCTGCTTGGTTTAGATTTTCAGAAGAACAAATGATCAGTTGGTGAATCATGAGGCCCCGCCCCTCGACAAGGGTGTGTGTGTGGGAGTGTGTGGTGGAGTGAAAGGAGGGTCTGAAGGGTCAGTGGGTCTTCTATGCAAACTAAAGTGCAGACAGGCATGTCTGCACACACACAGAAACCACACTGGCACTACTGGCTCTTCCAGTAAATGCAGGTGACCCAGGACACACCTGCAAAAACAGGCCCCTCCCACATCTACAGGTAGAGCGGACAGGTAGGGAGAGTGCCTTCAGTCCACCAATCAACAGGCTGCTAACTACATGGGACCTGAATAAGAACACACTATATGGAGGTGTTCAGTAATCTCTGATAGACTTACTTATGCAGTTCCTAACACTGTATAACTTTAACCTTTGACTGAAGTACAAACAAAGTGTGCACATTACAGGTCTGTTAGCATTACTGCTCCTGAGATATTACACGATATATATCAGGGGTATTCAATTAAAAGTCACCGAGGTCCATGTATTAAAATTCATCCCAGTAGAAGGTCCATCTTCTGTCTTATAGCCTTCCACTGTGTCTACATTTTCATATAGTTTACTCAAAATGTATTGTTCATTTCCAATGAAGAAAATGAAATGCGTGCACAAATAACTATTTTACCATAAATGGAAGGAGTCTCAGGCAAATACATTTAAGTTAATAAACACATTTCATATCGATCAAAACGTGTTGTAAACTATTTGTTTTTTCCTCGGGTCGGGTTTTGGGTAAATGTGACACATTATAATGCAAACAGTCCCTTATAACTGCGGAAATACCTTTAAAGGAACATTAAAACTGAGAACATGGAGTTTTCAAGCTGCCAAAAAGTTTTTGGAGCTCATAACCTGTGACAGTCACATATTATAAGCTGTAATCACTTATTGGCAGCTTGAAAACCGCATATAATCATTTTTAATGTTAATTTTCAAGATATTTTAGTAGTTATAAGGGTCTGTTAGCAGTATAATGTGTCAAATAAAACCCTCCTGAATTATATCAAGCAAGTTAATCTGGGCGCTACAGCTTTAAGCATCTGCGCGCTCCCGCGGGCGGCAATCAAGTTCTGGCAAATCACTTTTTGGCACAACACCAGCTCCTCTTTGGGAGCCATGCCAGGAGAAACGTCTCTCTGAAATAAACTGAACTTTCCATCACTAGTAAAGTAACGAGTGAAGCTGTTGTTGTATGAACTGGAGTAGCAACACCCGCGGTCATTAGCCACGACCATCCAAAAAAATCCTTGAAAATTACTAAATCTCGTGAATCTACCAGACTGGTCACGGGTCCGGAGAGAACATTCACTCGGTCCGGATCCAGACCACGGTCTGCCATTTTGGTGATGCCTGATATATATGTTACTGAGAGCTGAATTGGCAGGCATTACTGCTACAGAGAGCTGATTGGATGGTTGTTTATACTACTACTGATAGCTAACTGATTGGGAATACATCTGCTCTTAAGAGCTGATTGGTCAGCATTACAGGTGTCATTACTGGCAGGGAGTGCTGAGTGTTAGCATTAGTTAAAAGAGTTGGCTGGTTATCATTACTCCTACTGAGTGCAGGTTGTTGTCATTAATGCTGAAAAGTGCTGGTTGATTGGCATTACTGCTACTTAGAGTTGACTGATTGTCATTAATAGTAGTGAGTGTTGATTGGCTGACATTAAGGCTGGTATTAGTACTATTGAGAGCTATTACTGAGAGCTGATTGGTTGGCCTTTCTGCTGTAGTGTACTGATTGGCTTACATTAATATTACTATAAGCTGATTGTACTGCAAACAGTCATTAGAAATAAAATGGTATTTAAAACCTTGTGCTGAGACGGGCCTCTCTGCAGGTCTGCGGTGAGAACTTCGTCTTCGCTGTAAACCCAACACCTCTTTCAATGGGTCCTGAAAAAAACAAACGAGTTCATGAGGATAATGAGGCAGAGATTTGGGTTCTTTAGCTGAATATCCAATACACAGTTCCGGTGTGTGAATACCATACCTGAGCTACTCTGTGAGCTGTCAGTGGAGACAGAGAGGTCATGCTGTGGACAGAGCCAGCGTGTTTGGACCAATCAAGGAGATGTTTATTCTCTTTTGAAATCTAATAAGACAATAAACGTAGTGAACATGTGTTAAAGCAGTGAAAGAGAGTTGATATTTACAGCAGTGAGTAACACAGAATCATCTGATACTTTACTTCCACTTTCCCAAACACCACTATGAAACAGCAGAACTTCAGATACAGAACAGAAAAGCAGAAAAAAAATCGACCGCACGACCCACAGTCACACAAACATACAGACACAGACACACACACACTCACAAACTGAAATGCCGAAACACTAACAAGTTCAGCAGTCTTTATATAACACGCACTCCCTATATCCCTCCCTCCCTACTTTATCTTTCCTCCTCTTTTTTCTTACCTACTCCTTATCTCTCTCTTTTTCCCTCACGCTCTGTTCTCTTGTGTTTTCCTTCTCCGTCCTTCTCTCTCTGACTCAGAAACACATGGGCAGTTTAGACAGAGTCCGTTTAACCCTTTACTGTCCTGCCTTCTCTCTCTCCCTCTCTCTTGCTCCCTCTCTTTTTATTTGCAGGTTCAGCTAGTGCTATTATTTATTTTACTCAAAACACACACACACACACACACACACACACACACACACACACACACCCTTTTCTTTTTCTCACAATCGCAAGCACAAGAATTCAGTTCAGCGGGTACTAAACAATTCATAGTAGACACAAAATAATTCACAGTAGATACTGAAAAATTCAAAGTACATACTGATCAATTAATGAATTGAATAAGTCATACTGGACACAGGATATTCATATTATAATAACCATACTGACTCCCCCTCTACCTTATTCCCAGGTTTTCTTTGTCTCCTCCCTTCCTCTCGTGAATGAGTAAACTTTACTGTGAGTTATTGTTCACTTATCAGTGAATTGTGCGTGTGTGTGTGTGTGTGCATACCCGCTGTGATTTGTGGATTAACTCTCTCTTCTCCTGACGGAGTGAATTCATCTGTCTCTCCTTTTCTTTCTCCATTTCATTCAGCTGCTGCTCCAGTGCCTGGACTCGCTCCTACACACACACACAAACAAACACACACACACACACACACACATCACTGTTAACACACCCACAATGCCATCTTTAACACATTGCCTCCATAATATGAACAATGTTTCCAAAGCCGGAAAAGTCTTTTATTTGAATATAAGTGTGTCCACAGCATACGCCCGGCCCATCTCCACCCACTTTACTCTGAAAGGTTACACCTAGAGTTCTGGATACTGACAGTGGTTTCCATCGGTGATGGTAAACGAGATGCTGGGACGAAGATCTGAAGAACAATGTGGCTGAGGTGGGTGGGACATCAAAACTGACAGGTAAACTGGAAATGTGTGGAGATGAGCTGTCAGACACTGTAAGGTCACAGAACAGCTGAACCAACACACACCCACTCTCACTTTCACTCTCTGTCTCTCTCTCTCGTCCGGTCTGACTGCCCTGTCTCTTTATTTCCCTCTTCTTCTCCTGGAACCACTACTGATACAAAAGCAGCTGCTGATTCAGCAGTACAGAAACTGAGGGTATATATGGGGGAGGGTTTCCTCCTTTACTGAACATGTTACTCTTCAGGGAATCCTAGATGTAGGAACAGAGCTATGATAATGTGATTGCATTCAACCAGGCAAGCATCAATAAGGTTTTAGTTCTGGACTCCATCAGAACTAATAAAATAATTTGGAGGACCTTTATCTCTAAAACTCACCCCAGAGGAGTTCAGGAGGTCTTTGTCCCAAACTCCTCCCCCCACCCCCTCTTTAGAAGACAACTTTATTTTAATTTTGAACAGCACTGCAAACCTTCAATTAGTTACTCTGAATTCACACATTCTAATACTTGACATTACAAGAAACGAATAAAAAAGAAAGCAAGACAAAACAAAAAAATACAAATTCTTCAGATTCTCCTAAAGATAACACACAGAGGACACACATATGTAGACAAACGTAGCCCAACAGACTAACAGGGGAGACAAGGCGACACAAAAACACAGACCGAGATACAAAGCACGAGTTTATCAAGGGAAAACTCATATATGTTGTTTAGCAGTAGGTAGAGTTTAGATGAATGACACAAGGTGGAAAACAGATCAAGGCGGAAAACTTCAGATTTGCTTAAATAATTGCAGTTCTGAAGTGTTTAAGTGTGTCCCAAATGTATCCCAAAGGTACTGGAGTATTGAGCTTCCAAAAAACACACATATTTACATATAGCCATCATTCCAGCCTACAACCCAAGGCTCTTCACACTGAGTGTTTCAGTCTGGGCTGCTGTCACAATACCACATGCCAACCATAACAGAGTCTCCATTCTGAGGGATTATTCTGAAGGGCAACTTTTGCACAGTGTTTACTCCACTTCAGGGGGTGTGAGGCACCTAGAGGGATGGATCTCCTTTTTATTTTCATGTTTACAAGAGGCTACAAACACACCAAGCTTCATGTTGATAGGAGAGGACAAAATACACACACACACACACGCACACACACACCACATATTATATATATTATAATGTTAAGCAGTGTCCTGTTGTGAAAACATTCCTGCTGGATCTCTCTCCATTCTGCTGATGGAATTAGGGGCCTGTTCACAGCATCATGTGCAGTATCATTATTTAGAATGTGTGTGGGGGAGGGGGTGGTCAGGAGTTACACAAATTTACACACACACACACACACACACACACACACACACACACACACACACACACACACATATATCACTCAGAGACTGTGTAGGAAGGTTTGTGTTGTTTACAATAGAGTAAAGTGTGACAATTGTTCTTACTTATAAACCAGTTTAACCAGAAACACACAGAGGGATTTCTCTCTCTCTCTCTCTCTCTCTCTCTCTCTCTCTCTCTCTCTCTCTCTCTTCCACCTCTCTCTCTCTCTCTCTCTGCCTCTCACCTTTGCTGTGTTCACTGTGTGTTCCTCTTTGCCGATGTATCTCTCTCTGTCTCCATGGTTATTCTCTTCCTCCAGACTGCTTTCCAGCTCCAAGATACGGAACTCCCAGTCCTCAAATGCCCGCACTGCACTGTCCAGCACATCCTTCTCCTACACACGCACATGCGCATACACACACACATACATATACACATATTCACACACGCGCATACACAAACAAAAACGCATTTAAAATGATGTGCAACAATCCCCACCCCTTTACTCTGCATGTTGCTGCTGACTTTTATATAAAAAATCTAACAAACAGAATCAGACTAGAAACTGTTCATAATGCTGTTACTTTTCAAGTTCTAATATTTTCCACAAATTATATTAAGATAATATTAATATTAATAAACAGGCTTTCTGCATTCACAGCATCCACCAGAGGGCACCCACTGAAGGCTGGCAGGCATTCCTGAGTGAAAATGTTTTAAGTGTAACCATTGAGCATGTCTGAGTATAATGGATGGGCGTGTCTATGTGTAATTGGTAGGTGTGTCTGAGTGTAATTTATGGGCATGTCTAAGTGTAATTAATGGGCATGTGTGTGTGTAACTGATGGGCGTGTCTAAGTGTAATTGATTGGCACGTGTGAGTGTAATTGATAGGCATATTTGAGAGTAAATGATGGGCGTGTCTGAGTGTAATTGACGGGCATGTTTAAAAGCAAAAGATGGGCATGTCTTGGTGTAATTGATGAGCGTGTGTCAGTGTAATTGATGGGTGTATGTCAGTGTAATAGATGGGCAAGTCTAAGTGTAATTGATGGGCGTGTCTGAGTGTAATTGATGAGCGTGTGTCAGTGTAATTGATGGGCATCTGTGAGTGTAATTGATGGGCGTGTGTCAGTGTAATTGATGGCCGTGTGTCAGTGTAATTGATGGGCGTGTGTCAGTGTAATTGATGGGCGTGTCTGAGTGTAATTGATGGCCGTGTGTCAGTGTAATTGATGGGCGTGTCTAAGTGTAATTGATGGGCGTGTCTGAGTGTAATTGATGGGCGTGTGTCAGTGTAATTGATGGGCGTGTCTGAGTGTAATTGATGGGCGTGTCTGAGTGTAATTGATGGACGTGTCTGCGTGTACTTGATGGGCGTGTCTGAGTGAAATTGATGGACGTGTCTGCGTGTAATTGATGGACGTGTCTGCGTGTAATTGATGGACGTGTCTGCGTGTAATTGATG
>JBBKCR010058773.1:0-10533 GCA_037577295.1 Ladigesia roloffi | reverse complement strand
CCCCCCCCCCCCCCCCCTTAGCTACGCCCCTGACAGCAATTATATGTTGAATTAGTTTAAAGAAAGAGAGAACATGTGTGTTTGTGTGTGTGTGTGTGTGTGTGTGTGTGTGTGTGTGTGTGTGTGTGTCACACACTATCCATTAGAGTAAAAATATTCACAAAGTCATTAATTTGATCTTTATTGTATTTTTAAATCCAATTTATTCATGAAATGTAATGAGGATTTGAATTGTTGATTAGTTTGTAAAAATATTTGTATAGCCTGACCTCCCACAGCCCCCCCCTCCAACACCTTCCACCACTTGGTACGGCTCAGTTTACGTTAGTCTAGTGAAAAAAGTTCTGCTAGATGTCAGTGGCATGTCAGTGTTGCTAGACAGCAGCCATGCCGAAGTCCGGTTCTCAAAAGCGCAAAGACAGGAAAGAGCGAGAGGAGAGAGAGTAAAAGGGCAGACAGTTGGTCACTCACATTTTCTCAAAGAAAGGTATATTTGGTCAGTCAGTCATTTACACACTCTCTTTATAGCCAAAAGTGCTAGCTGAGTTATCTTGCCTAGAAGTTCAATTCTCCTGTCATGCATAAGAATAACATATCATAGACCTAAAAAAGAGGGTGAAAACTTCTTTGTCCACATTTAAAGGTAATAAGTTTGTAGTGTAGTCCAGGTGCAGGCAGACTTGCAACTCCTGATACAGACCAACTAGGTTAACAACCCTAAATAAATATCCTAAAGGCATGCGTTATTATGCACAGATCGTGCAGCACCAGAAAACCCCCCCAGCCCAACACCGGATTAGGAAGAAGGTGAGCACGTGGCCTAAAAGATTATTCACAGCCTCCAGATAAAATATCAACATTTTGACTGCCCACAACGTAAAGTTACATGATGAAAACTACTGTAGCTGCTGTTTAACTTATAGGCTATCTCAGGAACAGAGGCATGTAGAAATACTGACAGCTTAGACTCTCACCTTTCAAACGAGCCCATGTGTCTATATAACACAGAATAGGCTACATAGTGGCTGTACAAAAATCACCAACAATTATGTAAATAGTTGACAGTCTGGGACGAAGCTTCCGAAAACGGCGCAGCAGTCAAAGTGTTATGAGTTATTGGTCAATATGTGTTGAAATGACTGACATTAAGGTTTGTTTGTTTATGTAATAGGCTATACATGTTATTTTGTTTAGCCTGTAGGTTATCTATGCCCTGGGTATCTCATCCAAGCATTTAGTCTAGTCCAAAGAACCAGTTGGCTATTCATTATAACAAATTATAACAAACTCTGACTCTGCCTGAATTAATTATTATTGTTGATGTTTTAGAGCCAGGGCCCTCTTCAGGGCACCACATGCCTTGATCTGTTAAATGCAATCTACAATATGCAACTACAGAGCATTTTTGGAGAGGTCTGCATTACCCTCAGGATCTTTTGCACTCTCCCTGTTACTGTAGCTGGAGGGGAAAGAGCATTCAGGAAATTGACTCTCATAAAAAGCTTTATGAGGTCAACTATGTCCCAGGAAAGACTTAACAATCTTGCAATACTTTCAGTTGAAAGTGGGCTAGCTCTCTCACTGGACTTCAGGGATTTGATAAAAGATTTTGCAACAAAGAAAGTTAGAAGGCTGGACTTTATTCCACATTATTGACATTGACATTGTATATACATGCAAAGTGTATGTAATTGAAATTGTTTGGTTGAGAACTGTCATTTGATTTAATCCACATTGCTTTTCTGAGCGGTTAGATCTTTATTATTATTGATTTATTATTTATTTAATTCAAATATTGTTTTATTTTATATCCTAAGTGAAAGAGAATGTGGTTGGTGTTACAGTAAATTTGCACTCAGTCAGCATGTTTCTTGCAGTGTAATTTGTACATCAATAAACAGTAGATGCAAATTTTTCTAGCTACTAGAACAGCAAGCCTGTCCAGCTGTCAGAGCAGCAAAATCCGTAAACATACTTAGAGAATCCCTGGACAGTCCCTGGAAACTAGGGACATTCCGCCAATGTTGCAGGGCTTCCAGACCTCCACCAACTACAGGACACCAACAACCACAGAATATCTCCACTTGCCTGTGAGATTGGGGCCTCACTTCCAGATTCATTGAATTTCTTCTTATCACTTATGTTTGAAGAATGAAACAGCAGCAAGGAAGACCATCCCACCCCCTAATGACCATGTGCTCTGTGTGACTGTTGCTGAGATGAGCAAACCTCTCCTCAACCCACAGAAGGCTGCTTTCACAGACAACATTCCTGGTAGTGTGCTCAGAGGATGAGCAGACCCACTTGCAGATGTTCTCACAGACACCTTTAACATCTCTCAAAGCACCGACTTTATTCCAACATGCTTCATGTCAACCCCACCATCTCAGGGACAAAGAATTCAATTTCTTCATTGATTATTACACAACTGAACAAGAAGAAAGATTATTTTAGCTGACTGCAGTTCCGCATCTGATTGGAAAGCTGTGACCGCTGGGTCTAAACACTTCACTCTGCAACTGGATCCTGGACTGTTGACAGAGATAAGTCATTTTCACCAAGTCTGAGTAAATCCTCAGGTCTTTGTGCTCAAGTCCAAGAGTGGGGAAGGGCGCTGGAGCCTATCCCAGCTTCTACGGGCGAAGGCAGGGTACACCCTGGATAGTTGCCAGCATATTGTAGGGCCAGACACTCAAACACATTCACACTCACTCACACCTAGGGGCAATTTAGTGTGCTAAATCAGCCTATCCCCAATCACACATGTTTGTTTGGTGGTGAGAAGAAATTGGAGCTTCCGGAGGAAACCCACATGGTCACGGGGAGGACATGCAAACTCCACACAGAAAAGCCCCTGCGAGTCGAACCCAGGGGCAATCCTTGCTTTGAGGTAACAGCACTAACCCCTGGACCTCTAAATGTGAGATTTTTGAGCTCTAAATGCTGAGCTCTAAATGTTTAGAAATTATGCTAATTGGCCATGCCCTGTGATTACAATTGGCTGTTACTTAGAAGGGGCTGGACTGCATGCTGTTATATTCCCTCACCAGCATGGAAGATTTGCCTTAAATGATCTTAAATCTAAATGTTAAATATGAAAATATATCATACCCTTCATAGTTTGACAGGTCTCATGACACCTTTCCAATGACATTTGCCATAATACCCCCCAGATATCTGGAGTTATTAGCTAAAAACTGCCCAACTCAGACAAAAGTAATGAGACACGGGCTAATAACTCTGGATTGCGAGGGGCCACTATGGCAAATGAAGGGTTGGTGGAAAGAGTGTGAAATAGAAATAAATAAACCTTGTTTATGTGTTATGACCAAGTCCAAATCAAATTTCAAGTCTATGAGAGCAAGTCTAAAATCAAGTCAAATGTCTTTGTTTGTGTGATATATGTGTGACTAAGTCCGAGACTCACCTCCTGACTGGAAAACCTCAATCAGTCAGAAAAAAGTTCAACACCTCCAACAGGAATGGGAATAGTTGGTAAACAGAGAGGAGGTGAGATGGCTAACAGACTGGGCAAAACCAGCATCTTGTCTCTGAATGTGAACAAAACAAAAAGAAAGTTATTGACATCAGAGGGCACAATGTGATCCCTCTCATCTGAACATAAGTGGTAACCCAATCCCTTACAATAATCCTACATCCAGAGCACCGAATTACTTGGTATTCTTATCATAGGGAACATCAAAAGGGCCCATTACCAAGAAAGCCCAGCAACAGTTCTACTTCTGCGAAGACTGAGGAGAGTGTATCTTAGTTCCACAAATCAACAATACGTTCTGCAGGAGGGCTACAGAGAGTATTCTCTGAAAGCACAACAGCTTGGTATTGTTCTGTTTCAGGCCGCAAATCCCTACTGAAGGTAGTGATGACAGCTGGGACGATCATCGTGGTCTCTCTCACCTCTGTCACAGACATTTAGACCACACACTGCCTCTACACACTCCTCACACACCTTCACAAAATCTCACAAAATCTCTCACACACCCCTTACACATCCAGTCAGAATCGTAAAATGTACCCCTACACACAGACACTCCTGAAATTAAATTCCTGAACGGAACTTTTTTTAAACAAACTTTTCTGCCTTAAATAAACAAATTACAACACAACTGCCACTATAAACGCATTTAATGTATTATAAACTGCACATTCTCTGTCTTGCTGCTGCTATTATTTACACAGGTATTGCTTATCCCTGTTCTGACTTCTAATTCAGTGTGTAAGTTGAGCAGAGAGGTTCAAACTAGAGGCCAAATAGACCCCAAAGATTAGTCATTTATTTCAGATTCTCAACTACCTTAATATCATCAGCATCCATATAAAAACTTAGAAACACAGTTCCACTGTGTGTAAATAGTGAGTAAAACAACTGTATTTGTTTGAAATCTGTTTCTGTTCATCTCCACTGTATAGAAATCTGTACAGTAAAGCAGATCTCAGTAAAGCAGTGTGTGTCAGATGCTGGGGTCTGGTGTGAGTCTAGATGAAGAGGGGTGTGTTTGTGCAAGTGGAAGTTTGGATTGTACTCTGAGTTTTGGTGTGTGCGTGTGTGTGTGTCTGTCTGTTTCTCTTTTGCCCATGCCATTCAGGGCTGTGGTGGTGCAGTTCGTCACACATGGCTGCATATTTTGGCTCTGTGCAGCACAAACACACACAGACACACAGACACACACAGTGAGCTTAGCTCTTTTTCATGGTATGTACACTCCATTGCTCTTGGGTAAAGAAGCGGCAGGGGTGATTATGATGTGATTAGGTGTGTGTGGTGGGTGTGTTATGGGTGTATTGTGCTGAGATTAGTGTGTTGCTGCACTCTGCTGACGCTGCTGCCCTTTCACGTCTGATCTAATTACTGCTGTACATGGAAATTTTTTGGTTCGTCTCCACTTTAAGGCTACATACTTCCCCCAGACGTTCAGATCAGCTCGTCTAATGTGCAGTGTTCTTCTGATCCATTCACCTCACAAAACAGTACAGTGAACAGCCAGCCAAATAGAACCCCTGGAATAAATTCAAAAGCCACAACCTCCTTTTTCTTAATGAGATTTTAAAAAGAAATCAGACACTCTATCACACACACAACACCTGCATTAACACACAGCCACTCTATCACATGCTAAACCTGCATTATCACACAGTGGTTATAAATCACACACACTAAACCTGCATTAACACACAGTCACAAGGCGCACTGTTACACACTAAACCTGCATTAACACACAATTAATTTCATCTAAAGTGTAAACAGAGACGTTCTAATTGGGTTTGGTGTAAGATGCTCCATTCTGGAGAAACTCAGCAAGAATTTATCACAGTGATTAATGGAACCAGACATCTGCTTCGCAAGAAGTTTAAAACCATCAGAATGTAACTGCTGCAACGCAACAAACATTAGTAACCACCTATGGAACACCACAGCAATTATCTAGTAACAACCACAGCAACATAGCAACTGCTCAGTCACATTTCACCTTTTCACATGGATATGCATTCTAGTTATAATGTATTTAAAAACCCAAAAAGATACAGCTTTCTGTGCTCAGGCAGAAATTTTTAAAGCTCCCACAGCCAGAACATTACTGTTAATTTACAATACCATAGACCTGCAATAATTAAATATTGACCATTATGATGTCACATCACTCTGTGAGCTGCTTTTCAGAAAGCCAGACAGTGCGGAGGAGAAGTGGACTAATGTTGCTGATCTGTTTTGTTGCTGCACTTGTTCACAGCTATTTTCAGGCTTGAACAGCTAACTCATCCTGTTTTCAGCCATCCAAGGCCATAGGTGCCTTGGTAATAGACAGTGAGTTTGTGTCTGTTGGTAAGCAGTAACAAGTGGCACACTGGATAAAAAGAGTCAGGGGTGCCCTGTGCAGAATTTTTAACGCATGTTTTGCCCATAAAAAATGTTTGGGTGCCTCCAGACATTGGTTTCATAGCAAATATACAATCACACATCTAGTTTATTCGTATAATTTTAACTTTGATGTTTTGCTTGTGCGTGTCTGTGTGTGTGAGAGAGCAGCAGGCTCAGCGGAGGGTGATGGAGGAACAGCATGATGCTGCTGGAAGAGGAACTTCAGGACTGAGAGTTCATAAATGCTTCAAGGGTCCCAAAGCAGCTTTAACTGAAACTCCAGTTACGGCTCCAGCCAAGGTCTTTGAGTTTGTCCAGCAGAAAGTATATCATCAGATAGAAACACCAGCTACAAATGCTCCAAAAAACACAGCTATAGAGGCTGAAGCGATTCTAAAAGAATTCGCCATTGAGGCTACAGCAGAGGCAGTTATAGAGCCTCCAGCAGAAACAACACCAGAGGTTCCAGCAGAAGCAGTTATAGAGCCTCCAGCAGAAACAAGACCAGAGGTTCCAGCAGAAGAATCTGTAGTGGTTCCAGGAGAAGCAGCCATTGAGCCTCTAAGAGAAACAGTTCTAGAACCTCCAGAAGTAACAACGCCAGAGGCTCCAGAAGAAGAATCTGTAGTGGTTCAAGGAGAAGCAGCCATTGAGCCTCTCACAGAAACAGTTCTAGAACCTCCAGAAGAAACAACACCAGAGGCTCCAGAAGAAGAATCTGTAGAAGATCCAGAAGAAGCAGCCATTGAGGATCTAGCAGGACCAGCTATAGAACCTCCAGGGGCAGAAACAACAGATGCTTCAGCAGAAGAATCTGTAGTAGTTTCAGAAGAAGCTGCCATTGATGCTCTAGCAGAAGCAGTTATAAAACCTCCAGCAGAAGCAACAACAGAGGCTCCAGCAGAAGAATCTGTGGTGGCTCCAGAAAAAACAGCCAACGATTCTCTAGCAGAAGCATTTATAGAACATCCAGCAGAAGCAACACCAGAGGCTCCAGCAGAAGAATCTGTAGTGATTCTAGAAGATTCAACCATAGAGGCTGCAGCAGAAGCAGATTCAGAGTTTCCAGCAGACACAGTTTTAGAGGCTCCAGCAGAAGAATCTCTAGAGGCTTCAGTAGAAGAATCTGTAGAGGCTCCAGTAGAAGCAGCTCTAGAAGTTTCTCTTGAAACATTTGCAGTAGCTCCAGCAGAAGGGACTGTAAAGGCTGAAACAGAGGAAACTGCAAAAGAGGAAGAAAAGATCTTGAATGCAGACTCTGATATGCTGGTAAAATGTCCCTTTCCTACTCTCTCAAAGCATATGTTACAACATAAAACATGAGATGCTCTTAATGTATTATTTGTATTATCTTATTACACTACATATCTGTTTGTTTAGAACAGGGGTATTCAATTAAAAGCCACTGAGGTCCAGTTATTAAACTTCGTCCAAGTAGAAGGTCCGAACTGACGTCCATCCTGTGTCTTATAGCCTTCCCCTATGTCCACACTTTCATATGGTGTCCACCAGGCTTGTGCACAATTTAGAATTTCAGAATTGCCATTCAATTTATGATTTGGAATTTGAATTGAATTGACTCCGCCCCACAGGAAGTTGAATTTAAATTGGAGTTGGAATGATTTGGAATTTGAATTGAATTGACTCCGCCCCACAGGAAGTTGAATTTAAATTGGAGTTGGAATGACAGGAACTAAATTGAATTGCCATGAATTAAATTTATGGCAATTCAAAAACATTCCACACAGTCATACAACAGAAATAATGTATTGATTCTCACATACAAATACATTAACTTTGTAATTTATTAGCATACTTTCATTACACATAACTAGTCGCTACTCAAACCTGCATACATTTGCATACACATGTTCCAACATATAGATAATGATCAAATTCTTGAAACATTGACTCCCTCAATGTTTCATTAGTTTTGTTCAAAATTTTAATTTCAAAGTAATCAAATAACAAAGTCATTGTAAATGCAGTTGTCATTTTTTCCAATGCAAAACTCACTGAGCAACACTGTTGCATCTAATTCTCAATAGCTCCCCAAATGACCTTTCAGGCCTGCTATTATTTTCCATGTTGCTGTTATTACAGGTGTTAAATCTATAAACGTTTTTAATCTGAAGTTGTAAGGGACTTCTGCAACTTAAGAAGTCCAGTGTTGACCATCAAATTGTGTAGAAAAGAAGCTTTCAAACTGTTTCTCAACCAATTTTAAGTACTTGGTTAAAGCAAAGCATTCTGGGATATAGAGTCACGTTCCATTGTGTTCCACAAAATTATAATTCCAATAAATCACAATTAATTATGTGTTCTGTGACTAGAGCTTTTAACATTCATTGATGAGGGGAAACATTTCTTGTTAATGTAATCTGTACAAGTAGTTCAAACTAATATAATTTATAGAATAAGTAATGAAATCATATCTGACATATATTGCAAAGCTTCATTGTTAAACACTTCACTTATGTATATGAATTTCTTTGAATCTGTATTGAATTACAATTCTGATTCCTTTAATTAAATTTCGAATTGTAATTCTAGATCCTCTCAATGCAATTATGAATTGTGCACAAGCCTGGTGTCCACAATATAAGGGACTTTTAGACCGGTCGTGGCATACCCTGCACAATATTTTCTATGGCTTGCACAGAGAGTCAAATTGAAAATTGTTCGGCCTGCCCTTTCAAAACACACACACACACACACACACACAAAGTTTATGAAGATATAATGTGCATCAGTAACAACAATTATTTTCACTGTTATTTTTAAAATGTGATTTAGCAGAATATCTACGTTGCGTTCTTCTTGTGAAGTGATTTTGACCAAGTTATTTGAGACCAAAATAAGATTACACACAGTGGGAGGACCTTCTTTCAACTGTGAATGCCAAAGATAGTCTTCTCATCCAGATATTTATATGAGTAAAAAAGAGGAAACATGCACCCTCAAGCTATTCTTTCTTAGTGCTAACAGAGCTCGTGCCTGACCGCGGGCCGGGACAACAAAAAAACAGGGGAGTTTAGAAAGCCACGCCCAAGGTGGGCGCATTGAGCACAACTTGCTGTTTTTTCAGAAGAAGTGCAGACCTTGTTCAGTCTGAGAGTGCCTTTAAATCTGAAAGTGGCTTTACGTTAAAATATGTGGCCACAAGAGCTGGCTCTCTGAAAAGAGACAAAACTTCCCATCACTAGTAAATTAACGAGTGAAGCTGTTGTCATATTGACTGGAACAGCAGTGCCCCCTGTCTACAGACACAGTCCAAAATAACGCTCCATGAATATGACTTGGGGTGCTTTTACATATGTGGCTCGGTTCATTTGGTCCGGACCAAGGGCAGCAAATGATACACTGTAGACTTTTTCTGCCGTTTTGAGTCCTTTTCACACAACACTTGAGCACTCTGGTCTCCACCAGTTGAAACGAACCAAAATGCAGTCACGTGACAACATATACATCATTCATTGGCCAGATTTGCCATTGAACGTATTTCCTAAACTGGTATCCTGCACGTGGATACTGCTGGCTGAGTTTCTTTGCCTTAACCCTGCCCTGTTCTGCTGATCTATTAAGCCCTCTTTCCCTGAGCTGTTTGCTAAATAAGCAAAATATTGCTGTGTTCTAATGAGTTTTTGAAAGTTGGGACCTAAAATGGTCACCAGACCAAATTTGGATGAGGCTTTGCCCCTCCTCACTGCTCTGGGTAGGTCCATGAGCTCCATTGGGCTATGTGGCGAAAGCGCTAACTGAAACAGATATGTCTCCTCATTCTATAATGCATCGAGGTCTTGGTGCACTTATTTGGTCTGCTTTTGGTGCGGTCTCGGGTGCGATTGTTATATTCTCATATGACCAAATGAACCGCACCGACTGGGAAAACAATCTCTTGTGCGATTCAACCGAACTAAACGAGGTATGTGTGAAAACACCCTCAATCTCGTGAATTTACCAGACCGTTCACAGGTCCAGAGAGAACCAGCACTTGGTCTGGTGTTTTAACTACACATGTGGGAAATATGGGTTTTTTGCACTATTAAGAGAACATAACAGCGAGATCAGCTTTTATTAAGACGTATAATATTGCAGGACAATTTCAAGCTGGTGGGGGTAAAACACTCCTGTTTGGAGTTAAATGCCTCAAGGTTGGAGAGTAGATTTCAGTCTTCAGGAATGGATGCAGGAAAAGGATTTGAAAAGTTTTGTCTGTGAGTAAGTTTGGAAAAATCCACCAGTCCATAAGTCTGTAACGATCGGACTAACCTTGTTACCATTAATTTCGGGGTTTTGGTAAGGCAATGAAGACAAGTGATTTGATGGTAGAAATATCTGATTCAGTTTATTAAGTTCCCACAGCAGATGGTAAGAGTCACTGGAGGGCGCGCATGCGCACAGCGGCTGCGAGTTGTTGGCTGCGTGTTGGAGATGCAGCTTGGAGTCCTTGAACACAAAACAGAGTCTGTGCAAAACACAAAAAGTAATCCACAAGCTCCCAGGCAAAAATAAGTAATCCACACGACAAAAACCCAAGTAATCCAACAGAAAAATGAACGTGTCTTCTTACCGAGCTTTGCGTGTCCCAAAAAACCCTATGTGTCCACCAACCGAGAAATCGCCCAAAGATATAAATAAATAAATAAACCAAC
>JBBKCR010058742.1:0-10536 GCA_037577295.1 Ladigesia roloffi | reverse complement strand
CCTGCACTTCTGTGCATATACAGTTCTACAGTCTCAGGATTCAATGTTACCTAGCGTTAGGGAAGCTGGGCTATCTGTGCTATCTTACGTTAGACACTGGTATATCTGTGCTATTGTGTGGTGGGGTTGCTGGTTTACGGTGAATAATATATTAAAAGCTCTTTTAATTGTTACTTTTGAGTTGTACATGTAAGCTAATTGTTTGCTCTAATAAACTTTCTTCAGTGCACAGTTCAAAGGCATGAGTGTATGTCGCTACTCTGGAGTCTGTGTCATTGCAGTCATTACATAGCAAATTTCTGTATGATCAATAAAGCCTAAAATGCCCTTTTTCTGCAGTTTGCAGAACATTTTCTAAAGCTAGGAAACATCAGAACTGTCCAGAATCACCACAGGCTGTTTGCATGGCACAATCTGAATTAGCCTGTGTCTTGATTCACAAAAGCATTTCTCAGTGTTAGAACCTGAATGTATAAACTGGCTCTATGTACCTCTAAAGATCTATCTATCTAAGCTCTTAATTTAAAAATGTCTATGCATATTATTTGTCGGTTTCTCAACATTATCAGTGTTATAAACTGTATTAACAGTATAAGCTTAAAGGGAGAACTATTATCAGCCTAAAACCACCCCTTACACAACCAACGATTTGTATGTGTGTGACATCCGAGATGCTACATGCAGCACATCCCCACATTGAAATGCTTCTGACACCCAAGCTTGTTTGTACATTGCCTTAAACTGCAACTTATTAATGGACTTAACTCTATCATTTTTCTTGCTGGAGCATATTAGGTCATAATTTGACTGCTGTGACCATTACTGCACACGAAGTGTGCTGAAACGGTTCTTAAATAAAAGAGTCCGTATTGTTGAATATTCGTTCCCTAATATTGCTGATGACAGGATTCCGCACCGACCCAAAATTAGCACCAGCCCACTGGCCAGCACTAGATACCAAGTAAATACAGGGCCAGTATCACAGATCCCAATATTGATACTTTTTAATGATCAAGGTGGATGCATCATTAAATTGCTATATCTGAATGAATCTTAATGATCTTTAATTTGTTTGTGATTTTTCCTTTGAATTATTAATTTGTTAAAACCCAGGACAGAATTTGGGCAAAGTCATAAATAGACAATTATTCATAGTCATAATAACAATAACAACAGAACATTAACAAAAACATTATTTTCTTAAATAAGAAAATACACCAAATTATTACCCCAAACTACAAAACAAAAAAAGGAAAAAATTCTCCACTTCATCTAATCACAGCAAGGGGAGGAAAAGCAGAGTGTGCCGCTCCGTGCTGTGACTGGAGAGACACTGGAAAGCATCAGCACTATCAATCTCGTTACACTGGTATTGATCAATATCAATAACAGCGTTTGTAACGACATCATCGATATTTGGATCGATCTTCCCTCTAATACTGCTTAGCCAGATCAATTCACCAAACATTTTACAGGAGCAGGTTGACTGCATTCTTTAATTAAAACATTCAATTATTCTTTTATTTTCTGGTTGGTAACACCATAAGCTATGCAAAGGAGGCTTATTAAAAACCACACATTTGAGGATGGAGTCTTGAGGTGTTCTGTTTTTGTGTTGCAGCATGATCCTGGAGGTTTTCATTTCACTCTATCTTGTGTATATGATTGAGATAACAATACGACCTGCTTGACTTGATATGAGCTCATATCCAAAAATATATATATATGAGAACAGCCGGACTCATTAGGAGTTTGAGGCAGCCTGGTGCTACTCACAAACAAACTCACACAGGGATACACCAGGAGACCATTTCCGGGCAGTCCAGTTTTCAGTATGAACTATTTGCTCAGTGAAATTGCTCTTTATCTAAGATAAAGAGTCCAGTGAGTTTATGTGTACAGTGTAGTGTAAGTTATCATTTATACATTGGTATTTGAAAGTCTTTCAGGTGTGCCTTTTTAATTGTTGTCTGTGGACCAATGCATATTATGACTGGAGTGTGTTCATCTAGCCTGGACAGTTTAAAACAGCCCTACAATTTAACAACACTCACAGTCCTCAAATTCTCTCTCAGTGCTTATGTTTACCTACTTTACAGTCAACAGGGAACTGAACCGCAGTCTCTTGTGAATAGAGCTCTTTTTTCCATCATTTTCTATAAATTAAATTAATGTTAAGTTAAGCAAAGCTACAAAATTAATCGAATTCTACAATTACCTCGTTTACTTGAGTCACTGGAGTCCACAACACTGTAGCCAGATTTAAGTGTGATGTCCCATAAGAAGATAAACAAAATAAATTTGTCAAAACGACTACATTAAAGTTTTAATGTAAAGTTTTTACAATAAAACTTCTAATAGAATGAAATTAAATCAGGCTATTTTTACTTTTGCTTAAGTGATCCAGCAACAGCATAAAATGAGCTAATTCAGGGTCTTAATCCCTCCTCTATATACTGCTAATGTTTTCAGCACCATTTTGTAATGTTTGTACAGGTACTGTAAACGCCATTATATATTCTGTGAGGATTTGCAGGAATATTCCCTGAAAAGCCATTTCCTGCTCCTCCCTTCACTGTCAGCTCTGCAGGTTCCTGAGTTCTACAGTGCCACTCTTGCACAATGTCCAATTCCCGCTCACTTCAGATCCCTAGTATCCCCAGGCCCCTGCTGATGTTTCTCCCCTTCTGCCCTAACGTCGCTTCCCCCACTAGGTCCACCCATATCCCTTTAGAGGCCTCGCTGGGACAATCTTGCTGGGTAAATGGAAATAACAAGGGAGGCCACCAATCACCTAAGTGGGGGGCCACCTAAGTCCTGTCTCTCTCCACAGAGTATAAAACTAAATATATATATATATACCTATTCCTTTTTCTTCTACAGCTCATTATATAAAAGTTTTCAGCCCTAAAATAAATGAATGTGTTTTTGTTTTGTGTGTCACTTTGCTAGTTCATCCCACAGTGTACATTTATGATTAACAGCTAATAATAATGGTCCATACTGTCTTTGGAGTTTGGTATGTATAACTGTTTACAGTGTCATTATAAACATTAAACAACTTCAGTGTTAATAAAAACAGGCTGATTGTTCTCTCTTTAGCTATATTCATGGATGTTCAAGCACTTGAATAAACTGATTAAAAGAAAGTTTTAAACTGTAAGTTAAACTGATTTGTTATGTGGAGGGTAAACAGTGTACAGATACAGCAATCAATTGAGTAATCAAGGGTATACAGTATTTACATCACAGGACAAATAGTGTAAATCAACAGGAACTAACTGGTGGAACCAATATTTTAGTTAATGATTGATAATCGTTGAATAACAATTCAGTTGAAATAATTCTTAAAATACTGATTAGTTAAGAATTAATCATGCATTTTAAATAATATTGGCTTTTTTATGATTAATAATGCACTTTTAATAATATTAATACTATTTGGTTACTAAATAATTTATCATTATGATTACTATCCTTACCCAGCTGGCATTTGACCGACCTTAAAACAACACTGAACAACCAAATGGTTGAAATGGTGTTGTTAATTAACTATGGATTCAACATAGAAATATAAATAAACTTTTAGTTGTTGGAAAGTTGGAATGACGTTGCTACTTCAACGTTGATTAGATTTGCCAAATCTAAACAAAATCCAACGGTTATCCAACACTGACATCTGATGCACCGTTGATTCAACGCTGACTCCACGTTAAAATGCCAGATGGGTAAACATTTGTCAATAAATCGTTAGTGAGTAACGAGTATTAATGATTAAATATGGTATTATTAATTGACTATGTTTACCTTTTAATTTCTAAGTTATTTAATTTATTTAAAGATAAGATAAGGCTTTATTAGTCCCACAAGTCGGAAATTTAACCTGTCATTTTACACTTTCGTCAGTTTCTTCTGTCCACAAATGCTCCTTAGGCTCTCTGAACAAGCTGGGCATCAAAGAGCAGAAACTCTCAGTCAAGGCGTGTGAGTTTGGAGCTCCCCTGGGCTTTTGGTGACCGTTGTTGTTTATGTCTGCTCTCTGAGCTGCTTGATTGGTTTAGGTGCTGCTGATGGTCTTTGATAAGGTGCGTCCTGACCCGCTGTAACCCCCCCTCCCCGAGGCTGGGTCCTCTGGGCCCCTCCTCCCTCCACACAAGTCTCTTCTCACTCTCGTGCGCGTGCAGCCTGGGTCCGCGCGCAGGATTTTACTCCTCTCTCTCTCTGAACTCCTGTCTCCTGCTAGGATGCGCTGCTGAGGATTGGGGTCCTGTGGGAAATTTAAGAGGGGTTTCATGCGGGAACTGTCCGGCAGGGTGGTCGCACCATGGCAAAGCCATTTTCTCTTCTTTCTCTCGTGGGCATTATTTCTTCAGTCAGCTGGGTGACAGGTAAAAAGTTGGCATTGATTAGGCAGGAGATGTAGTATTAGGGAGTCTTTGTTTTTTGACACAATGTTTTCTTCTTTGTTTATATACATATACCGTATTTATATTATTTGCTACGTATATAGATATGCCTGTGTGTGTTTGTGTCAAATTGGGCAGCTTGTGGTTTGGTGGTTAAGGAGTTACCCTTAAAATCAGATGGTTTTTGGTTTAAATCCCAGGACAGCCAGGGCCCCACTGAGGTATCCTTAAGAAAGTACTATCCCCAGACATTTTTGCCTGTAAGCTGTGCCGCTGGCTGCCCACTTCTTCACTTTGTGAATGTATTAAATGTAGGGAACAGTTTCTTGCAGTTCATACTGTGTGTTGTGCTGTGCTTGGTTCATGTACGCAAAACTTCACTTGAATTTTCTCTCGGCTGTCTGTTATGTAATGGAGCTTATGATTATGATGATGTTCATGACTGTGATGGTGCTTCTCACTGGAAAAGTGATGCATTCAATTTAGTTGATCAAGACACAGATTTCTTCAACACGGTCCATTCATGAATTTACTGCCATATGTAAGTTAATCAAGAGCTCTGTGTTGATGTGCAAGCTTTTGAATCAAGTAAATCAAGGGTGGTTTAAAGACAAATCTTTCCTGTTGAGATGAATGGAGGGCTGTCAGCCTTTTGTTTTTTTGTAAATGTTGTTGGGAATTTTTCAGGCTACATCTAAAAATAAAAATGGGATGTGTAAGATTTTCAGGCTGTCCAATTTTGTATGATTAATACTGTGTATAAGGCATATAATATTAAGAGGTTTAAAAAGAATAATGGGTGTAATTGTAAATGCAAATGTAGTAATACACAGTATAAATCATAATAAAGGACTAATGTATGTTTTAATTATGCTTTATGTTGAAATGATAGATGATCTACTGATACTTTAGTTGTTTACTAATGCAGTGACCAGCCATATTAGGGTTGGGTTTAGGATTAGGATTACATTTCAATTTTGGGTTAAAATTTCAGGCTTAGATTTCGTCTTAGATTCGTTTACTATCAACTTAAGGTTCAGATACATTGAACAAACTTTTATTTGAATGTTAAAGTCAAGTTACAGACAAGCATCTATAAAGCATCTCTAGCGGATCAAATGAACTGTATTTCTTGTAAAGCCCATTAGTATTAATGCATGACATTATACAAAGCATGGAAATTGTACATTTTATTTGTAGTTTATATGTTTTTGGCAACTATGTGTGAGTAAAGTGTACTTTGTAATGAGGTGTGTGTGTGTGAGAAACACAAAAAGAGAGAGAAAGAAAGAGCGAGAGAGCAAGATAAATACAGAGAGAGATGGTACACTTGAAATGTACTATATACTTTAAAAAGTATTAGTTAATCTTTAAAGTTGTGTAGCTATATGTAAGCAATTAATTGTACTGTATATTTTATACATACATATTGTGTTGAGGTATGTATGTAATACAGAGAGAGAGAGAAAGAAAGAAAGAAATTGAGAAAGCGAGATAGAGATAGAGAGGCTTACAAAGATGCTTTCATAATTGAACTCGCTTTGCCACTATTTTTATTCACTTTTCATAATTCTCCCCAATATTTGGTGCCATTCCCACACGGCCATTGTTGTTTGAAATGATCTCAGTGCCCAGCAATTCTGAGATCAAATCTCAGCACTTCTTAAATCAAATGTTTGAATTAGCGGGGCTCAGCAGGGTGTGTTCTGTGTAGCTATGGGCTGAAGTTTGTGTGTGTATATGTGTGCTGGTGTGTGTGTGTGTGTGTGTCTTTGTCCCTTGCTCTGGTTCCTCTGGAGCAGGAACCCCACCTCAGGGCTTGGAGTGTGGGGCCATTTAGGCCAGCCCCGGCCCATCTGCCCCAGCTTCCTGTTTTGACACAGTCAGACCGCTGAGCCGCTGCTGTTGTTCCAGTGGAAAAATAGCCCCAGAGCTTAGACTCTGTGTTCCACAATCCTCAAAATGAGCTGATCTCAGATCAGGTCACTCTTTTCTTCTTTAATAAATACATAAAGGGTGTGCTGATCTTAGACCAGTAGTTGTATGTCAAGATGCTCAATACATATGGACCCAGAGTTCTGAACCAGGCCAGGCCAAGGACTGGCATTCAGTACCCGTCATGTCAGTTCTTTCATGACTCTGTGAATTTGTGCTGATGCACACAGACATTGTCTTTGTCTCCTGCTTATACAGAGAGAAATGCACTTTTGAACCGTAAATAAATTAAGAATAACAGGAAAAGTTATATTTAGGATTTCCATCATACATGCATATGAGTTATTCCTGATGATGAAATGTATGAAATTAATTAAATTACTTGGTAATGATATTACATAATTAAAAATCACATTTGATAAAGAGATTAAAAATTGTTGTCAGTGATAATTACATATTAATTCAAACTTACTGTTTTTTTAAACTAATCACATTTGTTGATGTGCATGATGTCTATTTAGACATACATGATGTACAAATTAGTCCCTGTCACAGCCAGGAAGTAGAGTAAAGTTATAAAACGTATTATACAGTTTTCAGAGTAATGCTTGCATTAAGCCAGTGGTGGTCTATAATCACTTACACCCAGTCAAAGCTTGAATCCTGTCTTTAAATATCACTGGAGGGGATTTTTAGTTGCTTCATTGGCTGCCTCAAGCCATAAATTGGTTGTAACTATTAACTATTTTGTAGCTTAGTGTTAGGTAGAGTAATCAGAGCTGTCTGTGTAGCTTTGAAATTTAAGCTGATTAACTAACCTTAGTTACGTTTACTGAGACTGAAAGTTAAATAATATTACTTTAAAATGTTGGAGTTTTTGGTTGATTTTTTTTGCCGTGTTGCAATCTCTCTATTTGTTGGCTGAAATCATTTGCTTTAAAATTTCAGGCCTTGGCCAAATATGCATGGGTGTTTTAGGTCACTGAAAATTGACCTTATCAAAAAAGTATGTGCGTCATCTGCTTTGTTTTACACGAGGTGCTCTTGACAATATTTTAAAGTGTGTTTATAAATTTTTCCAATATTTTAGTGTCTTGATCATATTTTTATGAACAAAGTAAGTTTTTAAAATACCACTGTCTGTGGGATAGCCATAATAAAATAGACAAAACTGAATCAGCAACTATAGACAACACTTTAAAAGGTCTAAAATATATATTAAAAAATCCCTAAGAAATGAAAAAAACACACGGTGGCGCAGGGGTTAGCGCTCTTGCCTCACAGCAAGAAGGTCCTGGGTTCGACTCCCGGGTCGGGCACAGGGTCTTTCTGTGTGGAGTTTGCATGTTCTCCCCGTGACCGCGTGGATTTCTACTGGGAATTCCGGTTTCCTCCCACCACTAATGATCATGCGTGATTGGGCATATGTTAATTGAGCACACTAAATTGCCCCTAGGTGAGATTGTGAGTGTGAATGAGTGTGTGGCCCTGCGATGTGCTGGCGACTGTCCAGGGTGTACCCCGCCTTCGCCTGCAGTAACTGGGATAAACTCCAGTTCGCCCCCCGAGTGCGGGATAAAGGGGTAGAGGATGGATGGATGGACATCTAACTTTCTTTAAAATTTTAGAGGAATTGAAACACAATTTCTCTTACAAGTTCTATCATTAAAATAATACACTAAACAAAAGCAGTGAATATTTAAACTATAGTCTCTTCTATTTACAGCTATGGAGATCAGGTTTATACCTGACCCACCAACGTTGAGCATCTCAAATAAAACTATCAAGATCAATGCATCAGACACACTGGAGATCATCTGTAGGTAGGAATGTCATACACTACACAAAGAAGTGAATGTACAAGCTCAATGAAGTAATATATTGATCCTCCTGAACTTTGCTAATGAATCAATTATATTTATTGTATGCACTGATAATACTTTAAACTCAATGTAACCTTTCTGTCACAGCATACAGTTAGTTAGACACAGTTTTATATAAAACACAGAAAACTTTGATTTAAAACACACCTGTAATAGACATCAATGGGCTTGTGTTGAAGGTGTGTCAAAATGACCTAAGAATACATTTAGAAATATATATTAAGCCTTGGTTTACCCTTTTAACTCCAGAAGGCCAATTATGTTTTCAGACTTCTTATCCTCACTTTCATAATTACATAAAAACACAACACATTTTCATATGAATATGACTTGAAAAACAATGTACACTAATGAAATTGGAGCTACATTTGATATGTACTGTATGCTTCAAAAGTTTTTAGTTATGTGTAACTATACGTAAGTAAATTGTTCTATATGAATTTTATACTTTGTATTTATACTTCATAGAGAGAAAAAGAGAACGTCAGAGGAGGAGAGAAGAGTCTTTATATGACTTTAAAAATAATGTACATGAAAATTATGAAATTGGAGCTACACTTCAGTTTATATCAGTTGAGTTTTAGAGGTACAGTGTCTTAAAATAAGGCCTGTCTCACCATCCTTTAGAGGCCGCCAGATCCTGGAGTGGAACACACCTCACAACCGCACTGACTCTGAAAACAGGCTCACTGTGTCAGACTGCAGTGGGGATGGACTCTTCTGCAGCACCATTAAACTGGTCGGGGCTATGGCCAATGAGACAGGAGAGTATCGTTGTTCCTACAGAAACCTGGCTGTGGAGAATGAAAAGACCTCAATGTCAGTGTACGTCTTTGTGCAAGGTGAGTTCAAATCGTGTATGTTAAAGTGTGAAACTCAAACAAAGCAGGTGTATAGCAAATAAAGGATATGAAATTTGAAAATAAAAAAGACAACAAAAGATTACAGTAACATTGCTCTACTGGTATAACTGTGTATTGCTGATCTCAAGCAGTTTACTGATGTAATTCACTGCTAGTTTGTAAATGGGCCCAGTACAGAACTTTGCGTCACACCAAGAAAATTATGTTCAGAAATGTTCACCTTGACTGACAAGGCATGTCTTTCTTATCACAATTGTTTCCACTGTGTTAAGTGAAACATATGGATTTAAAAGTACAATAATTAAAATAAATTAATTATTTATTCAATTATTGTACAACAATTTAATACACATTCCAGTACAACTCTAAAAGAGGCTTTCCATATCTGAGAGAGAGAGAAATAGAGAGAGAAAGAGAAAGAGGGAGAGAGAGACTGTGCGTGTATATTTGTGTGTGTGTGTGTGCATGTGTGTGTATGTGTGTGTGAGAGAGAAAGGGTGAGCGAGAGAGGAAAGGAGGGAGAGAGTGTGAGAGACATTGCGTGTGTATGATTGTGTGTGTGTGTGTGAGAGAGAGAGTGAATGAGAGAGAGAGAGAGAAGAAAGGAGGGAGAGAGTGAGACAGTGTGTGTATAATTGTGTGTGTGTGTGTGTGTGTGTGTGTGTGTGTGTGTGTGTGTGTGAAAGAGAGAGAGCGTGTGTGTGTGTAAGAGAGAGAGCGAAAGAGAGACAAAGAGAGAGAGAGAGATATATCTAGTCTTAGCACACTTCCTGTCCGAACCTCCAGTGTGACCCCTCTACATGTGTGTCACCCCATCACCTCTGTGTTCTCCTTCCTGTTAGAACCATACCATTCCATGGACCTGCATCCTGTAGAAAAGCCATGAGTGTCTAAACCACATCTGTTATTTGAATGTTGAATGTAAAGCTTGCGTTTCTGTCCACAGACTACCGGGTGCCATTTGTCCGCTCGGTTCAGGATTATGATGTGGTCTTCATTCGGGAAGGCGAACAGGTGGTCATCCCCTGCCTCGGCTCCCTGGAGGACCTCAACGTCACTCTGTACACGGTAGGCACACACATACGCATCTTTCTCTGTGACTGAGTGTGTATGGACTTATGGATGTGCTCCACGTTTTATCCAATAGAACTAAGAAAAAATATTCAAAGCAAAGCAACATTTTAGGTTCAAAGTGTCGCTACATGGAAATCCAGTAACTAACCACTAATATTTTCAATGTGTGTCGGGCCTACTGTTTTAAAAATAGAGTAGAATCAGGTACGTTTGCCGTAGAATTTTATTACGGCTTGAATATTCGTATTCGAATTCTACCCTAGTTTCAAGTAGGGATGAGCGAGTACAGCATTATCTGTATCTGTATCTGTATCTGTATCTGTTTACCAGATGAATTATCTGTATCTGTATCTGTACTCGGACTGGGCGGGGCCT
>JBBKCR010058701.1:0-10538 GCA_037577295.1 Ladigesia roloffi | reverse complement strand
GACAGGAGAGGCGCGTTGATTTGAGGCAGGAGAGGCGTGCTGAGTTGAGACAGGAGAGGCGCGTTGATTTGAGGCAGTAGAGGCGCGCTAAGTTGAGACAGGACAGGCGCGCTGAGTTGAGACAGGAGAGGCGCGCTGAGTTGAAGCCGGAGAGGCATGCTGAGTTGACGCCGGAGAGGTCCGCTGAGTTGAGGCAAGAGAGGCGCACTGAGCTGAGACAGGAGAGGCACGCTGAGTTGAGATAGGAGAGGCGCACTGAGTTGAGGCAGAAGAGGCGCGCTGAGTGGAAGCCGGAAAGTCGCGCTGAGTTGAAGCCAGAGAGGTGCACTGCATTGAGGCAGGAGAGACGCACTGAGCCGAGACAGGAGAGGCACACTGAGTTGAGATAGAAGAGGCGCATTGAGTTGAGGCAGATGAGGCGTGCTGACTTGAGGCAGAAGAGTCGCGCTGGTTTGAGACAGGCGAAGCCGGAGAGGCGCGCATAGTTGAAGCCGGAGAGGGGCGCTTAGTTGAGGTAGGAGAGGCGTGCTGAGTTGAGACTGGAGAGGCGCGCTTATGGGAGACAGCAGATGCACGCTGAGTTGAAACTGGAGAGGTGTGGTGAGTTGAGGCGGGAGAAGCCTGCTTAGTTCGTGGAGATACCGGAAAGCTGGATAGTGGTGGAGGAGCCGACACATTGAGCCGTGATGGCGTCGGTACATTGGATTGCTATGGGACGAGCCCCGTGAGCTGTAGTGGAACCGGCCCTCTGGACTGCAGTGCATTCCGCATACCAGATCGCGGTGGAGCTGGCACGCTGGTTTGAAGTGGAGCCAGGCTTGCTGGTCCGTGGTGATGCTGGTACGCTGAATTGGAGTGGAGTTAAGGTGTCAAGTGGGGATGAGAGTGGTTTGTTGAGTTGAGGAGGGAACTTCCTCTCCTCTCCAGTGCGAGTTCTCCTCTTACCCTGCCCCACCACCACCTGGAAATCCATGGGGAGGAAAGAATGTGGATCCAGCAATACAGGAGTATCCTCCGGGCAAACACTCCAACCATACGACACCACCTCTTCGTCTGCGTCTTCATCTTGGTTGTACCCGAGTCCTCCCCGTGCTAGTCCGGATCCAGTCCACTTTCTCCTGTTCTGCCGGGATCGTCCTTTACCTATCCAACTGGACTCAACGGGAACTAGGTTCCGGTAGTCCAGGGATGTTGGAGGTACTCCTGAACGGGCACCTCAGCCATAGAGGGGTTCATCCTCCTCTGATTCGGCGTACCAACTGAACCTGGGGGCCTCCGGAATCCCTTGGTCGACATTCCAATCGAGCCTTGCATTCTCGTCATCCGAGCTCGAAAACCAACTGAGCCTGGAAGGTTTGGAATGAGCCTCATAGACACCTCCTTGATCCAGCGGCTCTTCTGGTCCACGAGTGCGGGGAAGTTGAGCTAGGCAGCCGAGCAGATCATAGGGATAACCCGGTTCCTCTTCTTCCGACACAGTCTCGTGCTGGGTCCAGGATCTCTCACCGCAGGGTTGTCTGTAACGCCAGGTTTCGTGGGTCATGAGATCCGAACAATGCTAGGTAGTGTCCTGAAGACCGCCATTTTGTCCTATGATACCTGTGACAGGAAGCACGCGGAGGCCTTCGGGCTGACATTATGTGAAAAGGATCTTTGTTGTCTTCTTACAAACAGAAAGAGTAAACGGTGAAGGTGACTACTAACTGAAAGGAGACAAGTATGTTCCCATAACGAGAAGTGAAGGAGGGAGAGTCTAAATAGTGTGGGGAGAACTACAGGAACCAATCAGAGGGAAAACACAATTCAGGATAATTGAGGACCAAATGACAAACAGGTGAGGGCTATCTACAGGTATTAATGAGTCCTTGAGAAGAGTTCAAATTCAAGGCTCTGGCGACCCCTGGTGTTTGCCTACTGGTACTGTGACAATATCAAAGTAAACTTCATATCTAAATTCATAGACTTTGACCATATATTGATACTTATTGATAGATAATTCTATTTTTTATTTCTGTCATTTTTGAGGACCTAGGAAATAATTAAACATCGGCCCAGGGATAGTAGCAGGAAATATCAGGCAGAGAATCTAAATTCTAAGTTCAGAAAAAGCGGTCTGGCTCATATACGTGAGGGGCAGGCCATGAAGTCGAGGGGCGGGGCACGGAGTGATAGCAGCGCTGAGATCAGAGCTGGATCAGACCGAATTTTGATTGGTGCAGAAACGAGGCTCCGCAGACCGGTGCCGGGCCATGAGAACTTCTCAGCCGGAGCCTCGGTTCTGCACCAATCAGAAGAGAAGCGCTGCCGTAGAGATTCTGCAGGTACATTTCTGTCAGCATCATTGAGAAAAGCGAGAGACTCACCAAAATTAAAACCACGGTAAGAATGATCTTTCTGTTTGCACTAAATGTACAAAAAAGCAATTAATACAAGTATAAATCCATGTTACTGGTTATGGTAAACATAATATTGATGTTGATTTTCAGTAAACATGAATGTATGGTTAACCATGATTTTAGGGTTAACCAGAATGCAATCAAAAATTTATTTTGTAAGTAATTTTCAATTTCCAAATGACAACACGTGGTTTGAAGGAGACCAAAAAGTTCATCATTTGTGGCAGATCAGTTCCACAAAGCCTCTGAAATGACATTAAATAATGACTGCAGCTATATGAATCCCAGCTGGTGGTTTTAAAATCTGGAGTTACCTGCAAATGATTCCAGGTGTGGGGGCAATTCTGTAACAATGTTTATTTTTAATTGATCAAAAATATACTGTATATACGTTATTATGCAATAACACTTTTGGCCACTACATCACCAAAAATAAATTTTGTAACTAGCTGAAAATATTCTTTAAAATTATGTTAAGGGTGCTATTTTAATTGAAAAATGTGATCACAAAAACATATTTTAATTTACAGAAGACACCAGGAGTCAAGACTGCGGTGTGTTTGTTCTGTCTGTGGAGGAGAAAGAATGTATATTTTCAGGACATTAAAGGTTCACTTTAAAAAAGAGAATAGAAAGGTAGGTTTTTATGACCTGATTCATCCATACCATGAGGGTTGATGTCCAAATATAAATGTACTTATTAAGTATTAAGTTTATTCACTTAAAATTTTGGCCATGCATCACTCAAACAGAAGAATTCATGCTGCGGTTTATTTATAGATTGGATCCTTGGCCAAGTACATTTCTGTTCTACATGAGATGTGCATCCAAATCCAAAACAGATAATGCGCTTGACGAAATTCCTGCCAGACAGTAACGAGAAGATGGAAATCATGCTGTGTCACAGCACCATCCGAGTGTAGAAGAAGGACCACAGTCAGCCTCTAATTTTTTCGGCAGCACAGCACAAGGCCAAATACAACAAGAATTCTTGCTATGTACAGGCAACATTTGGTGAAATTCAATATTTTGTAGCACACACAAACCACACATTTGCTGTGGTAGACATATTCCCAACTCCAGAAATTGATGAAGAGGTACACATGTACTTCTGAAATAGGGAAGAGGTGGGACAAGATTTATTCCCAATTTCATCAGTGTCAGCACCTTTGTTTGTAGCATTTAAGGATGACAACATGTATTTCCTGAATGTGCCTGTCCCTGGGAATCCACAGTGGTTGGAGTCACATGTCTATAAATAGGTTAACTGTCTAATGTTTTGAAAATATATGTACAACATGTAATCAAATATGTACTCATATTAAACTTTGTCATGTTTTAATATGTTGTGATGTTACATTAAATAATAATATTTATACTCTTTTGTATATATTACACTTTGTTCATAGTAAGTACACTGTATCCTTAACTGATATTTTCCATTAACAACTCACATTAGCGCCTAATTATGATTGGTTATAGTCAAATACGCATCAGTTTTAACCATTTCATCAATTTGTCATCTGTCTAAAAGTAGAAGTCAATGTTGTTTTTGCAAAATCAAATGTGCAATAAAAATTGGGGTAAATTCTGAGAAGGACGCTTATGTTTTATGAATGAACATTTACTACATTTACATGAAAAAACAGAAAATGATTTAAAAGATTATTATTGTTTCTCTGCTGGACTGGATTATGTAATTATGATTTTTTTGCACTTTGTCGGTGATGTTTTACTTATATTATAATGTATTATATATTTTCTTTATTTAATAGTATATTTATGCTGCTTACTCACAGAATGCTGCAAATGTCGTGCATATATGCTTTAATATGCCACTTAATTTCAGCAAATGAAATATAAACTTGAAACACCTGAATAATTCTTGACATGCATACTCACCCCCTGAATTCACACCTTAAGAATGAACACTACTTAATAGTGTCCTTAATTACCCCTTAATAATAGAACCTCCTGAATTAACACCTTAAATGTAAGACTAAGGGCTTTCACACTCATGCCTTAAATTAAATTTTAAGGTATTATTAAGGGGCCAGTTTCACAAATTAATGGGCACATAATTCAGATTCATTCAGATGTATTTTCAGGGGTAAATTAAGTTAGAGTTAAGAACATTTTAAGTACATTGTGTTTCGTAGTGGTAGGGGGTGGTTAAGACATTCACGCCTTTTCTTCCCTCGTTGCATCGCAAGGGATAAAATCCATTGCGATGTGGATGAAAAATCTATGGCCGAACATAGAGCAGCACAGGGACGTGCAGGAGGATGAGGAGGGTGGCCAGGAGGACGTGGTTGGTGGCCAGGAGAGGGAGAGTGACAAAAATGACCTGTAAAATGTTACTTGCTCTGTATAATTTTTTTTTTTTGCGCGGCAGGCTAAATATTTTTTTTCCTGCTTTTTGTTTGGAAACTGCTCATTACTACTTATAATTATATGAGGATGAAATTTAGTTTTGACACATGCATAAACGGTTTTGGGAGAGATATGAGATTTTGCAGGTGATCCACGGTGTTGTGCTGAACAATCCAGGTAATTTTGACAAAATTTAATGCAGAGAAGCCAAAGCAACTGAGAAAGATCTTTGCAATTTTTATGGTACTGACTCTTTACATGGGAAAGGAATCTTTTTTTATTGAAGCATGTATAAACAGATTTGAGAGAGATATGTGCTTTTGCTAGTGAGCTGAAAGAATGTAATTTCGGGATCAAGAAAGGAGCCAAACCTACAGAGAAAACCTGTAATAATTTAGCACTAAAACGTATGAGGAATTAAATTCTTATTGACATGGTCTTCCTGATTGCCGGCTCTTTCTTTATGTAGCATAAGGTGCTCTTGTTGATGCAATGGCGCAACAGCAGCATACACATTTTCTTTCTGGATCATATCCAGTAGTTCAACCTTCTCCTGAAGTGTCTTACTCAGTATTTTGCTTAGTTGCATTCCCAGAAAGCCAAAGCATTTGGATCTTAGGGCTTGAAATGAAAACACGAGAACAGGAAGGCAGCAGCCAATAACTCAAGATTTTAAATTCTAAATTTGTCACAAGCATAATCATCCAAATACTACAGACAGTGCTCCTTTTGACTGTGTAAGCATTATAAACAGTATGTAGCTTTTAATAACTGGAATTCGGTTTCAAGAAATGAGCCAAACCAACGGAGAAAAACTGCACACGAAACATAAACACAAACAAAAAATGAGAAAATTATTATATCTAGCTTACAGTGCTGTAAATAAAGTTTCACAACTACACTAACACTTTCACTGGTTGCTGTCGTAACCCTTCCTCTCCTGACCAACATCCTCATCCTTCTGCTGTCCGCATGCTACCTCTGCCACCCATATGAGATTATCATCCAGTCCTAGACATAGAAGTCAAAGGACAACACTGTATCACAATTTGTAATGTCTGCCTTATGTATTTGTCACAGAATGAGTTACCAATATAACTGTATTTCTGTTTTACATATAATTGTAATGCATCACTGCCCAGTGACTGGAACACAACTCTAAATTGTATCAATAATTCCAATTTTTATTTTGTATTTTTATAGTGTCATACTGTTGCATCACTTTGAGCTAAGATATTACAGTACTATAGGTCTACACACACACAATGAATATTTTGTACATGTTTTGCTTTACAGTATGCGTAGAACTGTCTATGGTAATGTCTCCTATACAATAATTCCAGCATTGACATGGTACATAAGTATTTTCCTTGTGAAATGTTTGGATACTGGAGGACACTGTTGAGTGAGGCATATTAGTCTGCTCTCAGGGACCTGCCTCGGCCATTATGAGGCAATAGTTGACAACCATATAATTGTGGCCCGAATTTCATCCCGGACAACATGGTCTCGTACCCCTATTCCACCACCACACATCCTCACTCCTCCTCCTCTTCTTCTTTCTCCTGCTTATCCTCTTCCTCAAGCAGGAAGCTGTTCATTTACATGGCAAGTTATCTTCATGTTTAAACTGCAAATGGTACTGGCCCTGGCTCTATATTTACATGTTTGGCAGACAGCACCTGTCCTCCTTTTTTGTTAATCAAGTTCTAATTTCACCTGACTGACAATTACTGGCATAAATGTAAGAAATGTTTCAAGATTCATATATGGTGTTATTTTGACAACAGAATAGACTATTGTGCATGTGATGACTTACAGAATGAAATCATGCTGACATGTTTTGGAGAGAACTACCATTAAACTGAGAATCAACTAATCAGTTTAGATCTGCAAGATCTATTTATTTGGAAAAAGTGCTAAATGGGTGCTCATTGTGCAGACTGCAGGCTACTATGTAACCATTTGCAAAGAAGCACTGAGACACTTCAGACATGTACTAAGACATTTGCAATTTGATGAAATCAGTGTCAAATGCCATTCTGTTGTGAAACATCGCAAGGTGGATTGGAGATTTGTCCATGTTCAGAGAAGACCAAAGCTGAAGTCAGACATGGAACATCCAACACACATACACTCATAATATTAAGAATTATAAATATATATTTGGATTGGATATATGCTACTAAGAAAAAAAAACATTTGTATAGAACCTTTACATTACATGAAGCTTCTTGAAACTTCTTGAAATAAAGTGTTGTTGGCCTTTAATTTATGGAAATGGTTCTTTTTTTTATTGTCTAACTGGGAATGTTCTACTTCCTACTAAATATGTTCAAATAAGTTAAACTGTTTGAGGCTGATTATTGTTTACAGTTAGCTAGTGCTTGTTTGATGGCTGTATGGATATATATATATAATATATAATAATATATATAATATATATAATCACAACACAAACAACCCAAACGACCGTATTCAAAACTTTACATAACCCAGTCCTTAATACTTGTGTATTGGCCTTTTTAATATCAATGACAGCTTGTAGTCTTTTGTAGTAGTTGTGGATGAGGCTCTTTATGCTTTCAAACAGTAAAGCTGCCCATTCTTCCTGGCTCCAGTGCCTATACATTTTAAGGCTGTTTGACATAAACTCCACATTTGAGTTCTCCCCAGAGATCTCAATGATACTGAGGTCAAGAGACTGAGTTGGCCACTCCAGAACCTTCCATTTATTTTGCTGTAGCCAATGAGAGGTCGACTTGGCCTTGGGTGTTGGATCGTTGTCATGCTGGAATGTCATGCTGGTTTCCCGGCAGATGAATGCCAACTTTCCTCCATTGATTTATGGTAATTTACTACATTCATCCTGCCATTAATTCTGACCAAATTCCCTGTGCCTTTGTAGTTCATACTTTTCATCATATGGCTTGTTGACTCCTCTCCAAACTTAGCATTTATGGTTGTGGCCAAAAAGTTCAATTTTAGTCTTATCATTCCAAATGACTTTGTGCCATAAGGTTTGAAGCTTATCTTTTTCTTTGCATCCCAAAAAATGTGGATGAAATTTTAGTTAGTCTACCTGACTGTGGTTTGGACACTGCTAATAGGCATTCTCAATCCCTTTGATATTTTCATATATGGCTTTCCTGTTTTATAGACTGCAACAAGCATTTTTCACAGATAATTTGATAGTCTTTTGCTTTCCCCATGACTTAGAATCCAAAAATCATCAATGCAGCAATGGGTGAAACATGCAAGACTCTGTCAGGAGTCCAGACATTCATTGATCTTTTATACAACCCCATTAATTAAACAGCAAACAGATCACAGAGTAAGATTTGGACTTTTATCAGGCCAAATCAGGGAATGTAAACATTTAATAAGGATCATTTGGGTAGTTTGTGTTGTGACTATGATTTCAACATACAATTCAAACACAATTGTATGACAATAAATGGCTTCGGTCAAACATTAACCATGAGTAAAAGAGAATGTTTTGTGTTTTGCTGTTAAACCTGCTAAGGCATATCACTGTATTCATGTTTAATGAAACGTGATATCAGTGGAAATATAATGCACGGGATTTACTTGACTCAAATATGGGTATCCAGCTTATTTGAATTATAAATACAACACACATGAAAAACAGAGTAAATATAATGATGTGGATAAATATATGCATTGAAAAGTCTTCAAATTTTCCTTATTTTATTCTTGCGAAATAAGAAGCTAAAATGTAGGTTTAATTGGAAAACATTATTGCAGAATTTTATTCAAATGTGTGTGAACCAATAGAACATATAAGTAAGAGGGGTATTTGTTTTGCATGACATTGATGATTGTGATGATGATGACAATGATGACGATGATGAGGAGGAGGAGGAGTTGGAGGAGGAGGAGGAGGAGGAGGAGGAGGAGGAGGAGGAGGAGGAGGAGGAGGAGAAGGATGATAATGGTGGTGGTAATGATTCCACCATGGTGTGAAGGGCAATTTGTAACTTGCAATTAGAAACAAAAAATGCAAAATCATCTCCAGAAAGGGCCATATAAAGAATCCACAGGTAGTTTACACATCTTGGCCCCTCAGTGCTCAGTGCACAGCTCCCTAACTTGGATCCATCCTAGATTTGGCTCTAAAATATAAACATCCCAAGAGCTAATGTCTGTTCCACTTTCAGACCTACCTGCAATCATGTGTGTTAATAGTATGTGCCTTTAATGTGTGCCCTTTTATTTCACTGTAATAGAATTTTTTTTGTCTGCTTAATTGTTAAAAAACTGGAAGGAGATGGGGCATCTTGAAAATCCAGCACCTTGGACAGTGAAAGGTTTTCATGTATATGGAGAAGCGTCTTGTGCGCAAGATTATATTGACCATAGCATATGTCACAGAGGAGAAATGTAGTGTTTTTAAAGTGTCAGTAAGGAAAATATTCAAAGGAAGTGACCAGCCACAGAGTCAGTTGCTTTGCTGCCACATGTGATAAAATGGAATATATCTGGACCTATAAAAGGGCCACACATATCCATCACATTCATTTAAAATTCAAGCTGTGAATGCATTAATATACAAGCATTTGTGATATTGCCTGCACACACAACATGTAATTGACCTCAGGTCTCTCAAACTGAAAAAAAAAGTTATTCCCCAAGATACTTTCACACATGTTGACGGTGTCATCTTCTGCTCTCCAGTGCATGGGTGCTGCATGCATGTATACCTGTGCTGGGACCAAGAAAGGCTTAGACCATTGATCATCAACTGGCGGCCCTGAGCCATTCAATCCGGCCCGCGACTGGATTCCAAAAGTCTCTTGTCAGAATAACCACCATTTATGACTATATTTAGGCTACACTCCAACCAGTTTTTTACTGTAGTTTAAAATGTCAGCCATCGTTCGCCATCTAGTGGCTTTGAGGCCCCAAGCAGGGTTGGGTGCGGAAAACCGGTGCCATTACGAGACCGGTACCTATGTAATCGGTATGTACCGGACCGAAACAGAATGTGAATTTCGGTGCCTCATTTCGGTGCCATTTAAATGGCTGAACTGTCGATTTAAATCAAACCTCGAGCCCCCGAAGCACAGATAATGCAGTGATGTATTAGTCATACTCCTGGTTTAGGGTCTAAAAAGTTTATTTTGCACATCTTAAATAAAAAATCTGAACATGACAACCCATTTACCGTTCTCTTCCAGCAAATAGCTCCTAGCAGCGCGTCTTTTTTTGTTTTGGGTCCTGAGACCTAGCTGCCTCACTGGTTTTAGTGGTAATCAAAGTGGCCACTATCCGACTGACTGACCAACAACTGCAGAACTTGCAGGATAAAGCCACGAAAAAAACAAAAAACAATTACAGCGTAATTGTGAGGAAGAGAGCGAGAGAGTGAGCGAGCGAGAGAGCGTGCGAGAGAGGGAGACATTCAGGAGTTGGGTGTGCACGCAGCAACACAAGTCTCGGCTGAGCGAAAACAGACATCATCGTTATTTTTGGTGAATGGATTTTGAATAGATGTACCCTAACTGGGCTCCGGAAGCAGTTTATAACTCTTTGGGGAAGCGGAGTTTGATCGGGAGATTGTTCCGGTGCATTACTGACGTCTGCACTCGGGGCTCTTTACTCTGTATACGTAGCAATATTAACTCGGCCAATTATGGGGATTTTCCACTGACTGGTTTCTGACTGGTATCAGCTCGGTTCCGTTTAACTCTGCTCGCTTTTTTGCTTTTCCATTACTTGAATCTGGTACCTGGTGGCGTGGGATAA
>JBBKCR010058691.1:0-10538 GCA_037577295.1 Ladigesia roloffi | reverse complement strand
TGTGTGTGCTGGTGATTGTATTTCCTTATATCTTTTCAGGTTTCTGAAAAATTGTGGCTGAAAATAGTGGGTTAGCTGTTAAAGTAAGTGTCCAGATGCCTGTCTTTAATCAGTGAGTGTGGCTTTCCGCTAACGAAAGAGAGAAAGGGAATACACCATGGGGCGTATAATGAAGGCAGCCTTAAATTACAATATACTGTTTGAGCACTTTTTTATACTGCTTTGAAATGTTTACACCCTTATAAATTGCTTCTTTTGTGCAAATATTGTATTTAAAGAGCGATTTTACACAGTTATTATAGATGTTTAAAAATGCAGCGCATTTTGTCCAGAAGTCAAGAAAGGCTAGACAGTGCAGTTTTGTTACGCAAAAATTGCTTTGTAAAGCTCCACGTATAGCGATGCTTTTACAAAGCATGTTTTTGCATAGCTGAACCTTTTTCTGGCAACAGCATGATGTGTGTGTGTCTGTATACTGTTTGATTCATGACTTAATGGCTTCGCAGGAAGCACACAAGCTCTCAAGAAGCTTTAGTTTGCCTGATTGTCAGATCGTAATGATTTTAGATGAGCGTTCACTAGAAAACTGCCTCTGGGCCATGCCTGCTTATGGTAATGAAAATGACTTTCTAGGCTGTATACGTTCACCGCAGCCAGATGAGAAGGAAAGAACTGCAAAGATAGCTTAAAGGATTTCATCTCAGGGTGTAGGGGCCCAATCTTTTGCAAAGATCTGCAGCTTATGTGATTTCTGCTCTCCCTCGAAAGGGCCCATCAAAAAGAGCAAAAGAAAACAAAAAACTAACAGACATGGTGCCAACGTCGGATATTGAATAATCGCAAGCAGCATGAAGGAACACATTAATTACCATGACTGACACAAAGTCATTTACTCGATGGCCTTTTCCACAGCGATGCGCAAAGCATGCCTGCCAGCGAACAATGACTCACGTGAGCATAATGTCCCACCAGATCCCTAATGAAAGATTCCTCCTGAATAAATGAAGATATGATTTCTGCTAACGGGAATTGATGGGCAAAAAATTTATATGAATTCTTATTAAACATCGGCTGGGGAGAAGATCATATTCATATGCAGTGATAAACACTTATCAGCCTTTTCATTGCTGTTAGATTAATCCCCCTACATATTAGTACATGCTGGGTTATTATAGCACTTATACAGAAGTGGTTAAAGGAATGAGATTATGGGGACTTTTTAATATTTTTAGACCGTGGATTTAAATGGAATTATGTTTTTATTTAATATTGGGGGTGTTTGATTAAGACATAGCGCCTGTGTGGATATGTGTGTGTGTGTGTGTGGTTATTTATTTCTTGTTTTCACTCCGTCTGCATGACTAGTGGAGAATTCAGACAGCTCCATAATTATTGGCATCATTAATTTTTAAATAAACACCATGATACTCATAATTTTCTCATGTGTGAGTTCTAGATGAATTTTGCATTAATAAAAAGTCCTTTTCCCATATTTACAGTGTGCGATGAAACCTATGTCTCATTAAGACATTTTATTACCTTTTTAGTCTGTCCTTACAGAGGGTGCCATTACTTGTGGAGCTGAATGTCTGAAAAAAAATCATTTTGTGTCAGTGGACAGTAAAAAAATCCTTGTGTGAACTGTTCAGGCCTAAAGCATTCAGATGTTGCAAAGTTCATGTTAAAGTATATGTTGCCCCTTTTTAACTGAATGGATATATGATAGTGGTGTAATTTCCTTTATTTCTCTAATCAAACTCTAAAGTCACATGATAATTCTTCAGGGAGCATAACCACTAGCTTCCCACATACTGAACTGCTGTGTCTGCACATGCTTTATTTTGGACAGTCTTGTGTCATGGACAGCTGTAAAGGTGAAGTGAAACCAGTTGTAAAGCCTAGGAGAGAAACATTCTTCACTGTTGTCTTGGTACTAGAGTTTTCTATTACTTGCTAAATGTAATTCTGAAACAAAATCATTGCAAATATGGACATTTTACCCTCATCTCAAACTTACACAGGAATGTTTGGTGGCAGAAGTTTGCTTTTGAACTCGCTAACAAGTAATGGAAGCCTTAAGACCATTCATTAGCATCAGAAAAAAACACAAGACCATGTCATCACATATACCAGTAACAAACCAAAGTAGCTGAAACTCCACTTAAGCCTCAAATACAAAACCCTAATCCACTCCAGCATACTGTAGGAGTTTATTCAACATACTGGAGGAATGTTTTTTCCCCCCGCTGTTCACTAATGTGCCCCTCACCCTCTGTACTCTCATTTTTAAAGATTTATTTCTTCCAATTGCATATACATTTTCCATTCATTTGTAATTAATTTTATATTTTTATATTTAACAGAAACGGGACAATAAACTTTATGCTGCAAATTTGTCAGTCACATGTAAATGAAACAATTATGAATTAGATTTATGTTATAATACCAATAAAACCAATGTTATTTAAATAAATAATGGCAGATTTTATTTACCCTAAATATTTAAATTAACCTGGTGTAACAGTCTTTAACTAAATGAGTCTTGCTTGATCCAAAGCTTTAAATCAGTTTTAACTGATTCAATTTCATTGTTGTCACAATTAACAGATTTATGAATAAATTCATTTTAAAAATGTAATTATTTAAATAAGAGCACATAGTTACAAATACCTAAAAATAAACTATGCCATGATTTATTTTTCTGAGACTAGAGTGAGTGAGGGTCTTTGTTATGCAACATTCTATCCCACATTGAGCATTACCTTAATATTTAAGTTGGACGCACTGTTTGGTGTTCAAAAGTAGAGAAATGTAGAGAAATGACTCATGTCAGATGTGATGATTTGTGGAGCGTCATTTATAGAAAATAATCAAATATAAATTGCGATGGTCTAAAAAAACAAATGGAGATTTTTTCCCTCCAGTGAGTCAGCGGGACTCACTGTGAAGTGATTTCCCAGTAGAGCATCACACAGAAGTTGAAAACATGTAAACTTTACGTTACACTGTGCATGGGCCTTTCGGTTTGCTTCTGTTTGAAAGTGAAGCGGTGAATTTTCCACACACTTGTGAAAGTGGCTTGATTCATTACATTAAAAAAATGTCAGAAAGAACTGGATGTGGGAGAATCTGCTCTAGCACAGTAAGTCATAGCACAAGCTCAAAATTACTGTAACTCACTAGATAAGCACATAGTATCTGCATCAAATGTCCAACAGTTTGTCAAAGCAACAGTAGTCATTTTCACCCTAGGTTTTAAAACATTGCTGTGAGAATGAGATTGCATTTACCCACAAGAGCGTTGATGAACTGATGTTATTTGGTTAGTTCTGGTTCACTGATGACCACTCCAACTCCTCCCAGTTGAAGTGGATGAAGCTTCATCACTCCTGTGAACACAGTTCTGCTGCTAAACAAGCCATAAGTGGGGAGGCTGTAATCCTCTAACTGATACTTGGTATTGAACTCAGTGTCTTACACTCATACGTAGCTGCTCTGTCCAAACCAATATTTTTACGTGACCCCTTTATGTGCAATAGTATAGCCGACCAAACCTCCCTCAGTCCTGCATAATACACAGTACAAGATGTAAATTTCCAAAACCCTCACTGACACAGTTGCGAATGGTACTTGGGTCTCCCAGGTGGTAGATCATACACAAAGATTAAACTTGTACATAATTTTGTGACATCAATTTAATAATAAAAAAGTACTATATTTTAAAGAAATTTGCCCAAACTAAAATGTGCTGGAGTTGCACTGTAGGAACAGGCAATGAAAAGTAACGGTAAAATAAAATAAAATAAATGTATAGATTTTTTAGATTTTAAATATTGTATTTGTCTCTGTGTGTCTGTGCAGTCATAACTTAAGCAACTGGCTCCAGGACTAAGAAAGCTTTCTGACTGTGATTCTAAAATAATTTTACACCTTGGTCAGGAACAGGGGCACCCCAAAATGGCAGAAATTCCTAATTAGGAGTGTCTGGATACCCTGGGACGTATCATTTATGTGACAACTGGAAATCAGCTCCACCAAGTATGCAACCAGTTACTGACAGTGAGTGCAATCAGCCGGCCTCCTCAGAGCAGTGAGGTGTAGAGCAGCTGTGAAGTATTGGACGGTTTGTGGTGCCAAGCGGAATGCTAATGAACAGTTGTAACCCTGGCCCTGGCATCGTAAGGAGGCTGGCAGACTGTGCGTTTGTCTGTGTGTGTGTGTGTGTGTGTGTGTGTGTGTGTGTGTGTGTGTGTGTGTGTGTGTGGGCGCATGCGCTTTGGGATTGAAGCACATGAAAGAGAATGTAGTCATGCCTTCAGCTGAGTGCAATACACCTAACCCACAGGGAGAAAGCAGCTCCCCTCACTGATTATTCATAAACCCAGAGTTGCTCCACACGCTGAAGGCGAAAGCCTCTATGCTGTAATTGATGAAAGAGTGGCGCTGAATTCCACTATCATTGCGCCGCAGCTGTTTATATGTGTTTTGTGTCTGTTATTGCCCTCACTTTGGGGGTTTATTGTAGCAGTCAGGTAATTGATTGCAACTGTCACTTTGTCACATGTCTGATAGCTGTCTTTTGTGTTCGTCAATAGGGTGGGAGATATAGCAAGGCAATTTTTAGAAGTGTTTATTTTTCGGAGGATTTCAAGCTTGCTGGAACTGAAAAAATAGACAAAGATGTACCTGTGAGGGCTTAAAAAATGATATTGTGTGTAAAATAATATTTTAAAAAAGAGATTGTAAAAGGAAGAGCAGGGTGAATATTTAAACAACTGGTTAAGAAAAAATAAAAAATTAAAATAAATACATAAATAAATACATGAATAAAAATTAAGTAATAATCATCATCATATTCATCATCATCATCATCATCAAAGTCATAATAATTAATAAATGAAGTAAGTGTCAGATACTGTTTAGGCAGTCTTATACAGTCTGTTTAGGCAGACACACTCTGGTTCTCAGAATACTGAAAGTGCCCCTAATACAAAAATGGTCCACTGCGGTTGATGTAAACCTAACATCGGACACAAATACAGCATGTGGTCTGGTTGCTAGGGCGTTGCCTCTGCAATCAGAAGATTCCGCTGCAAAACTGGTAGAGTCATCACTGAGGTACCCTTTAGCAAGGTATCGTCCCCACACACTCCTCCCCAGGGGGGTGCCTGATTGGCTGCAGCCCCCCGCTTCACTTGCTGTATAGGTTAAAAGCAGAGAAAGAAATTGTTCATGCTGTGTACTGCGTGATCATTCGGGACTATAAGAGGACACTTTAACTTTAAATACATGTGTGACAAATGGTCACTTTAAAAATACCAGCAGCTCTGGCCACAGGATAGTCAACTGCAGCATGTGTAGAAGCCGAGGAAAGTTATATGAGATAGCGTGGCCTTAGTTATTCTGCTGCAGTCTGTTAATGTGCCATTTTCCATTTCACATTCTTTACAGCCATAGTAATAAATGTCATTCAGTGTGATTTGAAAAGATTGTGTCTGGAATCAAATGTGTTTGGTCAGGAATAATAATTCTCTGTGCAGTATTCCTGCCAACTAGGAGTTCAAGAATGAGGAATGAGGACCATCTGTTAGAGCACTGCCACTAAAGGGAATGCTATAATCCAAAAACCTCTCACTCTTTTTAGAATAAATAGTTTGATTTAGCATGCACAGAAATATCTAAAAAATAATCACCTTCCCCAATCCATACATCGGCACAAACACCACATTTTGAATGAGGCATTGCTGGTGATCTGACTACTATAAGCACAATTTCATTTGCATTTGCAAGTAAGTTGTGTTAGTGCTGAAATTTTATGAATAAAATACAAAACAAATACATTATTTGAGCTCTTTAAAGCGATAGTTCACCCAAAAATGAAAATTTTATGTTTATTTGCTTACCCCAAGGGCAGAACACAAACGCAGATTATTAGCTTTAGCTGTAGCAGTCTGGTAGTCATTTAATGGAAGTGGATGGCTGTCAAACCTTTCAAAGTAAAAAAAATGTGCACAGACAAGTCCAGATTACACCCTGTGGCTCGTGACGACACATTGATGTCTTAAGACATGAAACGATCATTTTTTGTGAGAAACTGAACAGTATTTATATCCTTTTTTACCTCTGAAAGACGACCCAGTATGTGTTGGTGTGTGCATGAGTGTGCATGATGGATAACGTGTTATTTGTCTCTTCAGGTCTTGCAGTGGCTCTCCAGTTGCTCCATGGGGACGTCGATCAGTTACGGAGAGAATTCACGCGAGGGGTGTCCATCACCAGGAAACTGGGTTTCTCTGATGTCATCATGCCAGGTGAGAAAGGACAAAGTCTTCTGTATTAACTTGTGCTTTTCTCAACAGCTGTCTGGTTATGAACCACCCATAATAAATATGTTGTACTGTATAATTATGACTTTTTGGTGCTACAAGGCCGGCCACATTGGCAATGAATTAGCGTGATTCAAAATTTTCGATGTGTTGCCCATGAATAAAACACGACACAGCAAAAAAAAGTCTGTGTAACGGTTTACTTCTTTTGCTGAAAATTGTCTAGAGCTAATAAATTTTTCATATGAAATGACTGACATTTGAATAATGTGAATTAAACACATCAGTTTTTCAGTGAATGAAATGAGGATCTGTTATTATGTTTTCGAATACATCATATTAAATATGTATAAGTGAACTATATGTACTCCAACAATTACTTCTGGGAGACAGATTTAGAAAAGAGCTGTTGAGACAGCTTGACAAAAAATGCAGACAATTGCATCATATTAATAGGAGTGATACAGGTACGGAACAGGCACAGTTCTCATAGCATATATATTAATAATAGAATAAAATAGAACGAAAGTCATGGAATGCACAGAGTGTTCCAAATACATGTCATATTGTTTTGAATGGGTTTTAAATGAGATGCTTCAGGCTTTCTCAGTAGGAATGTTCTCCTGGGCTGCTTGCTGCAGTTTTAGTGTGACAGTCTACAGGGTGTTTGTTAGGCTGATTATCCTTATGTGTGTATGCATGTCTGTTAGTTCTGTTCTCCTGGTCCCTCTCATTTACTCATGTCTGCCCCTCGTCTTGGAAACACATCTATAGAATTTTTTTGTAAATATTTGGCTGTTTGCCAAGCAACGGTTGGTATGGCAGTAAATCTGGGCAGCTCGGCCTTTAAAGCCCGACCTCGGTCAGTTAGAAATATCAACTTGGGAACACACACTCTGTCCAAGTACACACATACACACACACACTTCCTGATCTGTTTTGGCTAGAGTGACGGAAGTGTTTTGCATGGCCTCCTGTGCAGATGCTCTATTGCCTCACTGGTCTGCTTCTTCAAAAGCTATTTATATACGGCACATTGCCTTGTGCTGTACTGCCTCTCACATTCTGCTGCCTCTTTAATCCAGGCTGTATGAAATGTCTGGGCCACCCATGCATGCAGGCGCCCATCCTGTAATTACTGCTTTATAAAGCAGCAGCTAACAACAGTGCCTTCTCTCTGATGGTCTCAGACAGGACCCAACTCTTCATGTTCGATTCAGTGAGGTTCGGACTGGGCAGTAGGATGAGATTTATTGTTGCTGCCATGATTTGACTCTCATTCTGCCTCAAAATCCTTCTTCTAAGCGTGGATCTCCTCAGTACTTATAGAAACACGACCATCTTTAACATCAACCCGACACTGACTGGTCGCTTGTTTGCATCTTTGTGCAGTATTGAAGTCCACGCCACTGGTATAGGACATGCAACAACAACCTTCAGGCACATCATACCTCTGCACCCCCAGCTGAAAATACAGTCATTATCATTTTGAAAGAGAAAAAGAAGTTTGTATTCAGTATGTGAATTTGTTGGACCATTAGATCTTCCAGAACAGTCATCTTGGCTTAGAATGTGCAAGTCTCTGGAGCTGTACTGTAAGGGTAGAAAACATTCCTGTGAAATCTCAGGCAGGAAGTTCAAAGGCATCCATAGTTGAACAGTTATTAGAAACATAAACCTTTTTTGCCATTGATAACTAGGCTTTTTTAAATATGGTGGATCTCTGACATGTATTCAGCTGCGATCATCAGGAGGTAATTTGGTGCCACATTTCATTAGAAATGCGTCTTATTCGGTTTGAGGGGTGGCCAGGTTTCGAGGTTGGCTATGGATTCAAAATTGGAATCAGGACTGTGTTTAGTTTAGGTCATTCTTCCAGGCCATATGAAAGCTGTTTGCTCTTAAAGTTGTTCTTTAAATAAATTGCAGAAAATACATTTATGCAGCGCTTTTGCTTTGTGTGTTAGATGTGGAAGGGATGTGTTACGAGTGAAGGTGTGATAACAAAAGCCCTCTTCCTGTCAGTAAAAACGTTTGTTTGTGTGTGTGTGTGTGTGTGTGTGTGTGCGTGTGTGTGTGTGTGTGGGTGGCCATATGCATGTGCATGTGTGTGTATATTATCATACTCTAGAGTGGGGCATAGGACGCACCTGTTTACAGCACTTGTTTGAGCTCTTATAGGTCATAGTGGTGTGCGTGTGATTGTGTGTGTATAAGTGTCTGTGTGTTTGTGTGCACAAGCAATGTGTCCCAGGGTCAGTATATGTGTGAGAGTGCTTGAACTTACACCATATGATCCTCCATCTAACACAGACCTGTTAAAATAACAACATTTTCTAATAATCTAATAATAACATAATCTACACAGAAGTTTTAAATCTGGGCTCTTATTAGGCCAAGCAATTTTGCTTTGGGTGAATGTAATGTTGGAAGGTAAACCTTCTTTCCACCGACAACTTTTTGGATAAAAGGTGGCAGGTTTTTATCAAGAATTTGGCTTTATTTTTCCCCATCCATTTTTCCAACTCCCATCTGAACAAAACACTTTTTCTCACTTAACCTTTAGAATCTCCAAGGTGCATTTTGTTAAATAAATAATCAAGACTTAATGCGGCTATTGAAGAGTGTTTTTTCCTCCCATTCCTGCCACATTTGTGACGCGCTTGTGATGTCACATGCACACAATGTCCACTGTTTGCCATAATTTCCAGTTACACATTCAAAGTTGCCTCTTTGCTTTTCAAACAATTTGACAGGGACACCCAGATCTGGGGAAGGCCCATGCTGTACCTTTTGAAACATTTGGATACAAAAAAATAATTTCCATTTCCTTATTATCCAGAATTATAGATATTTTGAGTCTCGTGCCACTCATAGTTGAATGATTGGAATAAATATAACGGCAGATTAAAAAATAGAAGAGTATTTTAACATGTAATATACATAAACAGGGCATAAATTTTGTCAGCAAGATTTCCATCATTTAATATATGTGATGTATCTGTTGCCTCATAGGAGAGATGAGAAATGATCTGTTCATCACACTGGAGAAAGGAGAGTTCGAAAAAGGCGGGAAAACCGTGGCCAGAAACGTGGAGATCACTGTTTATGCGATGGATGCGGATGGACAGATTCTCAGGGTAAATAACTTTCTCAGGTTCTGATTAAACCTCAGAGAACTGATGCCCTTTTACAGCTACTGTTGCAAGATTGGACAAGCTCTTCAGAACGCTGGGAAACATCTCAGTCAGCCTGAAGAGAAATGCAGGTTTACAGTTTTAAAAGTGGACAGTGTTGTAGGTTCTGCTCTGCTGTTTCTCAGTAGGTTAAATGGGATATTTGCCAGCATTATGGATTCATTAACAGCAGTGTACACAGTATAGCCTTTACAAGAGTTAACTACATGGTGAGGACTAGCAGTAGTATGAACTTGCTTTTTAAATAGGAGGGCCCCTAACAATCACTGCATTGTATTTTGAGGGAGCTGAATGTAGTAGCATAAATATTAATGAAAGAAATTAAAAACTCACTCAGTCCTAAAGCATTTTTTCAAGGACAATCATGTTTTACTTGTTATACATACTGGAAAGAAATTCTTACAGGATTTTTTTATTTTTTTATTTTACAGTCATTTTTCAATGTCTGTTTCTAAAACTCCTGCATATTTTAAGTTTTACCAATCTGTTTGAAAAAATCTATAATAAAACCATATATAAGTAAATCAACATTCAATGTCACAAAATGATGTTCAAGTTTAATAGTTAGATCTTACTACATGACACAGCGTAGAGCCGTCTTATGATCTATGGTCTGGGAGACCTGGGTAAGTAAGGCGAATGTGCAAGTGAGAGTGAGTTTTGGGTAGTTATACTATTAGTTATACTATTGCACATAAAGTGGTCATGTAAAAATGCCAATAGTACTGTTACCTAAAAAATCACAAAAAAATGGACTGAGTTTTGCAAGAGCACAGCAGTAAAATCCTGTTAGTGTCAGCTAATCTGAACATGTGTGTAGCTTTTTTTGTTCAGCATCAAGTGAGTAAAACCACATGCATATATAGCTGTTGTTGGCTTGTGGTTTTCCTGCTTGTACGGACAACTTGTACATAAGCACTGATGGGCAAACTTTGACCTGTTTGTGTGCGTGTGTGTGTGTGTGTGTGTGTGTGTGTGTGTGTGTGTGTGTGTGTGTGTGTGTGTGTGTGTGTGT
>JBBKCR010058671.1:0-10539 GCA_037577295.1 Ladigesia roloffi | reverse complement strand
AAGGAAAGTGTTTGGCAGTGTTAGGGAAGTTAAAGGAAAGTGTTTGGCAGTGTTAGGGAAGTTAAAGGAAAGTGTTTTGCAGTGTTAGGGAAGTTAAAGGAAAGTGTTTGGCAGTGTTAGGAAAGGCTTAGTAATTCTTAGGTTTGTAATGAATGTCGGGATAAAATAAAAGGTCTTTACCATTTTCAAATTTTGATTGAATTAAATTACGGTCATTCAGCAGACACTCTTATACAAAGTGACTTACACTTAGAGGAAAGTTTCTGTGTGAGATAGAAGGTTTTCAATCCCTGGCTTCTGTAATGTAACTGTACTGATGTGTATGTGCTAAGTAAAGTTAATACTAATTCTATTCATTTTTTTCAGGTATTATGTGCTAATGAGGGGTGTGGCCATGTGTGCTGACCAAAAAGAAGCGTGTCTCCAGCTGCTTCGCCTCCACGACAGCAGCAGTGCGGAATGGCAGCTGGGAAAGACAAAAGTGTGTTTTAGTGCTCTCCTTATGCTTTCTGAATTCAAGAAAGCATCACATTTACAGTCTGACTGGTTCTGTGTGAGTGAGCTTCGGGTTTGCTACTCTATTTTGATAGGTGTTTCTGAAGGAGAGTCTGGAGCTGCGTCTTGAAAAGAACAGAGAACAGGAGGTGCTTAAGGCTGCAGCCATCATACAGGCCCACATACTGGGCTACAGGGCACGGTAAGCATAAACACACACTCATCTGAACCTCAGATAAATACCACTGCAGGCTAAAACAGGGGTTCAGTCCTAGTCCTGTATAGTACAACGGCTCTTTTTTATCACCTCCCCTGCAGGAGGCAGTACAGGCAGCTTTTGCGTTGTGTGGTGGTGATCCAGAAGAACTGGAGGGCGCAATTCTGGCGCAGGCAGTTCCTAAAGCTTCGCTGGGCCTCTGTCACAATCCAGAAAAGAGTCCGAGGGCAAAGGGCTCGACAGGTCTATTCAAAGCTTCTGCAGGAGAAGAAGAGGCAGGAGGATGAAGAGAGGAGGCGAAGAGCGGAGGAGGAGCTAAATAGGTGGGCAGGGCACCTGATTATCAAGTTTTCTGAGTGTGTTAAAGGGATGAGTTTGCATGAGTTAATTTGTGAACTTTCTGGAGTTTTATGTTCAGTTAATGACACAAATGCAGTGAAACAAAAAAATTATAGAAGAACATAATGAATTTAAGCTTGATCTAGATGCATTACATTTTAACCAGGTCCAATTTTAAGTATGGTTCCAAGTATCAATATGACTTAATACTATACGTATTGTTTAAATTTGAATCTAATATTGTGTTGATCTGCTGTTTTGGTTATTTAGAGAGAGACAAAGGATCGAGAGAGAGCAGCAGGCTCGAGAGGTAACACAATCTCAAATTTCATCTGTTTTTGACATGCTGAAAACATAGTAATAATGTTGTGTCCTTGACAATTAGAAACATGTAATTGTCTCTCAGCTTATTACTTTTTCCCTCTCACTGTTTTATTACTATTTCCCAGCTAGCACTGGTTTGTCCTTGTTCTTTCATCTAACTAAGCATTCGTCTTTATACAACAACGCAAGATACCATGTAATACATAAAACATAATACATGATTAGAAACTTAACAGTCTACTTTAATAGTGTTAACGCACATTTATACGGGGGTCCTCCGATTACGCTAAAGATCCGTTTTTTCTACAGTGATGTAACCCTGGCGTAAGTCGAAACACACCCTGGCCTAAATCACTTTCCTATCCTAACACTGTTGTAAAGTAATAAAAAAAACACACAAAAAAACTCACTCATACATGTGCTGCATTTTTGTGTATTCCTCTACCTTTCGCAACCAATCTAGTTCATCCTCGTCCTTAAGTCCGAGGCTAACAGTGTAAGCCAAGTGGGAGTGAGCTTCGTAAAATCGAGACTGTTGTAACTCAGGGAACCCCTGAATTTCTTGTTTTCTGTTTGTAAAAATGGGCACGTCAGCCATGTCAAAGGTACACTATATGGACAAAATATTTTGAACACACCTGTTTTTAGGGTTTTGGGCTTACCTCCAGTGAAGGGCAATCTTAATGCTTCAGCATATCTAGATATTTTGCACAATGCCATGCTTTCAACAATATGGAGACAGTTGTGGGGAGGAACCTTTTCTATTTCAGCATAACAGTGCACAAACAAGGTCTGTAAAGACATGGTTCTGAATTCTACCCTATCCAACACCTTTAGGATAAATGGGAATGGACATATTGTCAGAACTTCAGGCCTCAACCAATATTAGTCCCTAGATTCATAAATTCTCTACAGCAGTTGTTCCCAACCTTTTTTTGCCCAAGACTCCCTTTTTCCCCTGAAAATATTGTAAGGCCCCCCTCCACATTAAATGATATTATCACTCATACAAGTTTGCAGTAAGGATGCAAAAAAATAGTTTTCAAATAAACTGTATGTTATTACTATATCTAGATATAGTTATGCACAATTAATAGCCTAATGTAAAATATAAAAGCAAAACATGAGTAGCATTTGGCCTTTAAACTGTAATAAAACCCCAGTTCAGGTAACTGTCTTGGTATTTTCTGTATATCATGTCTCGAGTATTGCTGGTGCCGTGACCCGTAATCGTGGAGCTTACACACCTGGGTCCAGTTTGCTCGGGTCGTTACTATTAGCTGTTGAAGGCGAATCAGTGAGACTCTGTCTCTTTTGTGGAGGACGAATTACAAATTCGTTATTTTTGGTTAGCCAGGGGATAAAATTAACTAAGGCAACATGATCCTTAGTTCCTCTGCTTGCCCACTGCTAAAAAAATGTAAAAATGTAAAATATGACGCGACCCCCCACAGAATTCACTGAGGCCCCCTTGTGGGCCGGGGCCCCCTGTTGGGAACCGCTGCTCTACAGATTGAATGGGCATGGAAACATTCCAAAACCTGGAGGGGATATTTTACAGCTGCAAAGGGTGGCAAAGCTCCACATAAAACTCTGTGTATTTGAATGCAATGTCAGTGTTGGTGTAATGGTGAGGGGTCCATATATTGTATTTAAACGCATGTGGAAAAAAAAGGCCTACATCACACATTTCAGAAACAGGACTTTAAAAGACTAAACAGAAGTCGGCTATTGCTGTTAAATAAAAATCTAACATCATTTTAGAATAAAATAAAATAAACTATGAAGCTTACTGTGAAGCTAATTTGGTACTTTGAAACATAAACAATGTCTATAAAGCTTTAAGAACTTACAGAACACCAGCCTGTTCTTTTCTACATAGCTTCAATAAACCTTCCCTCCCTCGTTTTTCCTCCCTAACCTCCTTTCCTCCTTTTTAAGGCACCCTGGAACATAAAAACCCAGTCATTACATGAAACTGAAATAAAATTCCCTTTACCCTCAAATAAAGTTCAGCCTTCCTCTTCTCGGACTCCTTCCTGAAGTCCTGCTATGCCAAACAATTTTTAAATAATTGTATTTTTGTAAAAGTATGCAATTAAATTAGCAAATGTAGTGAAGTAAAAGTGAAAGTTGACAAAATTTAAAAAACTCAAGTAAAGTACAGATTCTCCCAAAACATACTTGAGTACAGTAGTGAAGTATTTTTACTTTGTTTTTACTTCGTTTTACTTCATTACTTCCTTGGTTTTAAGCGTACCATCTTGTTCTTTTTTCTAAGGTACTTCTGGCATGGCTTGTTTTGCTTCTGACGTTTATGTTTGTGTCACTATCTTGCTGTCGGACGAACACAACCATGTAGACACATAGCAGAGGGTACTGTATTGTACCATTTTATGCTATTGTTTGAACTTTGATAAAAAAGCTTGAAACCTTGGGGTTTTCTAAAACTTTTGACCAGTAATGTACATAACAGGTTTTAAGCTCAAAATTAGAGTCTTTTGCATGTTTTTGTCCAACTCAGAGGTTGTAAAAATCCCAGTTTGACCTGCATTAACACAATAGCAGTACTCCATTCTGCACTGGTGTTGCATGCTAAGGAACACAGTTTGGTTTGATTTATGTGCAGGCTGAGGAGGCAAGGATAGCAGAGGAGGCTCAGCAAAGGAGAGAGGAGGAGGAGATTCTTAGAGGGCAACACACACCCTCCTGTGCTTCCAATGGGCTTCCTGGACCACGGTTTGAGGAAGAGGTGTTTGAGGAGGAGGTACGTCCTCATGACGTGTCCCAGGTGGAGGAGATCCTGCGCCTGGAGCGGGAGATCGAGGGTCTGAGGAGGCAGAAGGAGACACGGGAGCAGAGCCTGAATGCTCATTCGCTGGCTCGCCTGCAGCGCATGCGGGACAAGGAGCTGCTGCGTCTGGAAGAGGAAGCCTGCAGGGCGGCTCAGCAGTTCCTCTCCTCGCTCAACTTCCACGAGATAGATGAGTGTGTGCGCAACATTGAGAACTCCCTCACGCTAGAGGCCACGGAGCAAGGTAGGCAGCGGGGTGAGGAGGAAGAGGAGGTTGACGAAGGCTTGGGTGCAGACGAGGAAGGCTTCAAAGATTCCCCAAACCCCAGTGAACATGGACACTCTGATGGACAGAGGACCAGTGGGATCCGCACCAGCGATGACTCGTCCGAGGAGGACCCTTATGCCAATGACCGGATGCCACCTCCTCCAGCCCCGCCCGCAAACCTGCCCTCTGCCTATCACATGCCACCTTGCAGCAGGGATGCTGCCTTTTGCAGGACCCAGGAGGAGGAGGAGGAGAATGGAGTGGAACTTATCCCACCAAACGAGGACTCTGATGCTGATGATTATGATGAAGGTGGCATCAACATGCCTCCCAGCATGCCTCTCTGTGTACCCCAGAGTGGCCGCTGGTCACATGACCACCGCAGTTCTTTGGCGACAAGCACCAGCGCCAGCTCCGGGGCTTATAGGTTCAGCTCAGAGGGAGCCCAGTCATCAGTGAGTATTCACATACTGATGCAAAAAAACACACTGCTGCCGAAAGAGAAGTCGCAGGAATGCTGTTGTTACAGATTATATTCACTCTAGTCTGTAGTCTGGCAAATTCTAATTTTGCAAAATTAAAATTCTTTTGTGTTTATTTGTCTAAAATAACACATACAATTCAGCAAACAGGAAAATAATTATTCCTTTTCCAAACATTTAACCTCTAGTCTGTGCACACACACACACACACACACACACACACATACATCCCTAATGTTGACTCAACACAAAAACCCGCACAATAACATATTCTCTCTCTCCCTCTTCCCTAGTTTGATGACAGTGAGGATGACTTTGACAAGTTTGATACAGACGACGAGTCGTCATACCGAAGAGATTCTGTGTACAGTTGTGTCACACTACCTTATTTCCACAGCTTCTTGTATATTAAAGGTATAAAATAAACCTTCACTCCCATATCCTTTCATTCAATATTCTTGAGAGGATTTATTGAGGGGTTTTACAGGAAGATTAAAAAGCTGAGCTTTAACTGGAATCTGTAATATCTGAATCTTTGCTTATGGCATCACCAGGATCTGAATTTACTATTTCTACTTAATTGTGACTTTTTCTATAACTGTTCAGAATCTTGAGCCACCCTTCATTTCTTTATACTTTGCTTTGTTCTGCTTAAATGATTTAACAATCACAATCACGTTCCTCTGAAGTGGTCGGGTTCAGCGACTGGACTGAGTCTTCGTCCTTTAGGAAGGAACCATGGGGAACTTTTCCTCAAAACTAAATTAAAATAAAAAGAAAATTAAGGGTGGCTTAAGAGTTTTGCACAATACTGTACGTTATAGCAATACCAGGCGTACTAGTGAATCTAGTGACATAGTGTAAAATGTATCCAAATTTAATCTAGTTATTACAAACGAAATCTGTTAAAAAACTGATAGAATAAAAGGAAATACAATGAACAAATAATGAATAAAAGTTCACAGTTGGGAAATTGTATGGTCAGATAATATTACTATATACGCTAATGTAATATATATATATATATATATATATATATATCCACCATAAGCTTTTTATATTGAATGAGCCTCACTATTTGACTGTGTCTTTATGTGCTTGGCACAGGTGGTCTGTTGAACTCATGGAAGCGGCGCTGGTGTGTGTTGAAGGACGAGACATTTCTGTGGTTCCGGAGCAGACAGGAGGCTCTGAAACAGGGCTGGCTCCTGAAGAAAGGTGGAGGTTCATCCACGCTGTCTCGCCGCAACTGGAGACGCCGCTGGTTTGTCCTCCGACAGAGCAAACTCATCTACTATGACAACGACGCTGAGGAGAGGATGAAGGGCATGCTGGACATGCACGAAGCCAAGTAAGAGCCAATCAATTTACTAACTATTAGTTCATAGCCATTTCCAGTAAGTGAAATAATGACATTGTGTTACATATAATACTTTCATTAAAATTTGTAAAATAGATTAGGTGCATGTCATAAGCACTGTAAGACCTCTGCAGTGACACTACAGTGACTCTCTCTGCACTATAGGGCTCTCTCTTCATTAATGTTGGGACTGTACTGAGCTGCTGGCTCAGTGTGTGGGGATGTGGGTGGGGCTAGGGGGGTGGCCTAGTGGGTAGAATACTTGTCTCTGGACCATGAGGTCATGGGTTTAAATCCTGTCCACCGTTGTTAGGAACTGTAAGTCACTTAGAATAAAAGCGCCTGCTAAATGCCGTAAATGTAAATGTGACTGTAATGAGCAGTAAAAGGGAGGATGAGGAGCCCCTGCAATAAAAGCAGTTCACACCTCTATAAAGGGCCTATAAAGAGTGGAGCTTATTTTATGGCTGATCAAGCAGCACATAGTATATCTATAATGTATCTATACATTATTTATATGTTAATAATATAAAGCAGACTGAGCCCAACATAAAATCCTTACATAGTTTAACAGTCCCCCAACAGTAATCGTGTTTTTGGCTTGTTAGTATTCACTGGCCAGACTTCTGTTTATCAGCAGAGGGGCCCTTTGAGGCCCTTCGGTGGTTAAGAAAGGGGAAGTAGGCTTAATAAAGTAGAGCGCTGGTTTTGTGTGCCGCGTGGGTTTACAGTTCAGTTTGTGCTACAACAAAAACAGACCAGCAGAGAATCGGTACCAGAAAACACATGTGCAACAAACATTTACTAGATGCTAAATTCTTGAATTATTTACCTTTGGAATATAAACATAATGCCATGAAATTCACTGTTCAGTCTTTAAGGCTGAAACTACTAAGTTGACTGAGAAGGAGTGAATCACTTGAGCAAACTGCAAGGCCACTAGAGCAGTGTGTAGCGTTCCTGATGATGGTGTATAACCACTCTCGTTTTATTTGTTTGCTTGGTAGAGAGATCATTGATATTACAGGGAAGGAGAATGGAATAAACATCGTAATGCCAGAGAGGACATACCACCTTATTGCAGACACTGCAGAGGATGCCAGGTAAAAAAATGTGTGCGAGTTGGTTTGTATGTGTGTTTGTGTTTGTATGTGTGTTTGTGTATGTGTGTGTGTGTGTGTGTGTGTGTGTGTGTATGTACAGATGGATGTCCATCTGGTCTGTCCCTGTGGTGTTATGACCTAAGTCCCTGTATTGCGTAATAGTCATATGCTGTGTGTGCATATGTGTGTATCAGTAAATTCCAGGCTCATCACTGTCATTATGTACAGCTGATTGGAGGAGTTTAATTGCTTGATTATAGGAAGCCATTTTTTTATTTACTGTTTGTTTGTGCACTCTACAGCCACTGGTTCAGTGTTCTGAGTCAAGTACACACCTCCACTGAACAGGAAATCAGAGAGATGCATGATGAACAGGCCAACCCACAAAACGCTGTAGTGAGTTTTTACACACACTCATGCTTTCAGAATCATAAATTAAATTTTAACTGATGTACACTTACACCTAGACCAGGGGTATTCAATTAAAGACACCAAAGTCCAGTTATTATATTTCGTCCCAGTAGAAAGTCTGAACTGGGGGGGTTTGAGCTCCTGATTGGTCGGTTTGGGCGGAGTTTTGAAACGCCGACCCGCGGAGCACTACTACAGATGATAATAAACTAAGAGCCATTTGGGAACCGAAAGAACCGGTTCTACTTTGGGGTGGAGCCAGAAGGCTCTCTTAAATAAGCCGAACTTTCCATCACTAGTAAAGTAATGAGTGAAGCTGTTGTTGTATTAACTGGAGTAACAGCGCCCTTTGTCTACAGACACCACCGTCCAGAATAATATTCCATGAAAATTACTCTCGTGAATTTACCAGACTGGTCACGGGTCCGGATAGAACATTCACTCGGTCCGGATCCGGACCGCGGTCCGCCATTTGGGGATGCATGGTCTAGGTAGTTCTCACACACAAACATTTATAGTTTTGTAAGTATCAAAATATGAAGATCAGCCAAGATGTGTTTGAAATACATATTAGCAGTATTGCTTCTTTTGTTTAGAACTGAAACGATGAGGATGACTTTGCAAACAAATCCTATAATTCAACCCAAATTCATTCCCTAAATATATTCCCAAACTTCTTTCTGCTTTCTTCAAATGCACGTGGCTCTTTGTTAAGGTGGCACTGACTTATCGGTGTGGTTTAGCACTCAGTATTTCATCCCTATGGACAGTCACAGCTATAATCTGAATACAGATGGATGTAGTTTGATCACGTTTATAGATGTTTTAAGGACGTGTTCATATTAACTACATCTGTGTAAAATGTAAAAATGTGATATGAAATTTGATACCGAGATTACGTTGTTGAAATCATGCTGATTTAACCAGTATCTCTTCTGTTTTCAGGGCACACTGGATGTAGGCATGATTGATTCAGTGTGTGCTTCAGACAACCCAGAGAGGTATATACACACAACACACACACGTTTGTGCGAGACCCTGGTGTTCTAAACATATATTGAGTGCCTGGGAAAGTCTTTCATTTTCCAACGTGGTTTATGATGATTTTTTATTGTATTTTTTTCTCTCACTCCCCGTCTTTATTCTTTATTTCTTAACATCCCTCATGTTCTTTCTACCCCCAACATCTTAAGGCCGAACTCGTTTGTGATCATAACGGCTCACCGTGTTCTGCACTGTAATGCGGAGACTCCGGAAGAGATGCACCACTGGATCGCCCTCCTGCAGCGCTCCAAAGGAGACACACGCGTCCAGGGCCAGGAGTTCATCATCAGGGGTGAGATATGAGCTTTTCTCACTCCCAGGGTCAAAGGCTGGCCAGACACTGGACACAATTAATATTCACATGTCATTAGGTTTGATTGAATTTGTAAAACAAAAGTTCTGCACATCACATACTGCTTAAACGCGCAGATGAATCTGTTTGGATACAGTTTTAAAAAGAACCTGTCAGCCTTAAGGTTAACATCACCTGCTGACCAGGTTATTCCACTCTAATCTCATGTTCATGGGTGGAGGTAGCTCAGTGGTTAGGATACTTGCCTCCTGGGTTCGAATCCTACCCCCAGCACCACCACTGGGTCCCTGAGCAAGACCCTTAACCCCTAGTTGCTCCAGGGAGACTGTCCCCTGTAGTTAGAAATGGAAGTCGCTTTGGATAAAAAAGCGTCTGCTAAATGCCATAAATGTAAATATATATGTTCTGCTCACGTTCTAGCTGGTAAAAAGCACAATGCGGTTGTGAAACGGTGCACATCAAGATCTAGGCCTATACGTCCAGCCTAATTATCACATACCCATAACTTTTCACTATGGCACCAAGTAAACAATCTAAACATTTTAGATTCAGCATCAGCTAATCCCTCTCTTTTGGGTTGGCATCATGTCAATCAAGATGACCATCTCCTCGACTCAGTCCCGGCTGAACGGAGAGAAGCCTCTGTGGTGCTGTTTGGCCCTTTAATGAGGAACTAATGATACATTCTTATCACTCTGTCTATTTGTCTTTTCTGGAGAGACCAATGAATTTCCAATATATTTATTTAAAATTTTCATTCAGTGTAGACATATGTTCTGTTTTATCGTTGTTTATAACTTTTCCTTTTCTTTTTTATTTTCTTATGGTGTAACATCCTTTGTTGTGAAAGTAGGAGTGAGCATGAGGGCCACAGGACCGCAGGGTTCCGCAATCTGGTTTATTAAACATGAGAGACGAACTGATGAAGCGAATAAAAGTGAATACTCTCCTCTCTGTGGTCATCAAAAGCGAGTTTGACTCTGAGTTTGACCCCACCAGAGATGTAGCTGGTAGCTGCTTTCAGCCTTGAAATCCCACATTCAAGAGAGTGTGTCTACACAGCATGAGGAGTCTCGGGCCCTTCGTCTGTTCACCAGTCTTCTCCTTCTTCTTCATTTCAGGCTGGCTGCATAAGGAGATGAAGGGCAGTAGTGGTGGTAACCTGAGACTAAAGAAACGTTGGTTCCTACTTACCCATAATTCCCTCGACTACTACAAGAGTTCAGAGCGGAATGCTCTAAAGCTGGGGTCCCTGCTGATCAACAGCCTCTGCTCCGTCCTGCCCCCAGAGGAAAGAGTACACAGAGAGACGGGTCAGCACACTCACACACACTCACACACACACTCACACACACACACACACACACACACACACACACACACACTCTC
>JBBKCR010058660.1:0-10539 GCA_037577295.1 Ladigesia roloffi | reverse complement strand
ACCCACCTCTCTTCTACAGCTGATTGCTAAAGAATGGAAAAAGGTAGAAACAACATTTTTTTGAGGATGAAAGAAGAAAGTCTATTCTTCGTTTTGGTAGGTTCAGGGTTTATATGATCGTAACACACAATTTTCTGGGGCTCTTCAAAAATGAGTAAAACTGCTCAAAATATTTTTGCTCCGTAAAATAGGAGTTCCCTATTTTGAAAATGGCTGGCAGTCAATGAGTTAATTGATAATTCGTCACTTAAATTTGGCCCCTGACACCCATTAGTCTCAGCTGGCGCTTGTTTGTCCCTCTTTATTTAAGCCATCTCTACTACAAGGCTGGCATTTATCCACCCTTACAATTACCCTCATTCCTACCCTTTCAACCCTTCCTCTTTGTGTTGGGTTTTGAAGTACGTAGAACATTTGGATCCTGTGTTAAGATCAAAGTTTTAGCCAGTTGTGATGGCCACTTCGTCCCCGCCTCATAGAACCCGTTCCCCATCTCCGTAATATTTATTGTCCTTTCTTTCTTTATCCACTTTCCCCTCCTGTACTCCCTTTCTCCCTTTTTTTCCCTAAGTCCCTATATTTGTTACCAGTTAAGGTTTGGGTCCCTTGTCCCCTACCTGTTTTCACTCAATAATCCAGATCCTCAAGCTTCTACCCCTGTGTTTCACTTACCACACCCGCCAGTAGTGTAGAATAATATCATAGGGAAATAATTTTAAACATGTATCTGTAGAATGTGTGTATGTAGCACCTCCACTCTGCAGCCCAGGCCGTGACAGAGATGTCATCCTCCTCGTCGCTTGGTTTCTGACTGAAGCTGCACCTTTAGGACCTTCCCTGTTCTGTACCTTCACCTGCAGAACCAGCTGACCTGCCGTTCTTTTGTCTGACACTCCGCTCCTCAGGTTTTGTCCATGTGAGCGTAAAATCTGGTCCCCGACTGATGCCCTTCTGCCGTCAGGTCCTCAGACTTCAAGCAGAAAATTAACTGAGCGAGAAAAGCGGCGGCGACTCTGACGAGCCGAAAGCTCATTTACTCTTTTACTGAAACTTCTTTCAGGAGATTTCAGAGAATAAAAGCAATTATTTGAATAAGAGAACAGGGATGAATCCTGAGCTGAGGTGAGTGTTTTCTCTCTCTCTCTCTCTCTGTTTCTTTATAGTAATCTCAAATGTTCTTTATCTCTGCCCTTCTCTCCACTCCTCTTTCTCTGCCTATCACTCTCCATCTATTTCTGCCCATCTCTCTTTTTATCTGCCTCTCTCTCCCTCTCTCTCTCTCTCTCTCTGATGTTCAGTTTGACTTCCCTCTCTACTGTTTCCGACAGAGAAACGCTGCCATGTTTCCGGAACGCCCCGCTTAGAACATAATTATTCAAATTGCTTGCATCATCTTGTAATCAAGAGAAGTAATTAAAGCATTTCATAACAATGATTGTAGCAATTAGTACTGAACGTGACAAAGTGGATGCTAGTGACAAACTCATCCATAAATGAACAGACACACACACACACACACATTGTAAAGACATCAGGGGAAACATTTGTTCCACATCTATTAAATATATCAGTACCTATTAATAAAATTATTCCTGAGATATATACTGTATGTAAATGTGTGTGTGTGTGTGTGTATGTCCTGTATGTGGTTTTGTTTACCCTAAATACAAACAAACACACACACACACACACACACACAACCACACAATTTGTTGATCTTTCTGACTCTCAGTGACCTCTGTCCACATCGCACAAACAAAAACAATGAGCCGACACAACAAGAGGCTTGACCTCTGCACTCCCAGTTTAATTACACGCATACATATACACACACACACACACACACACACACACACACACACACAGCACCCCACACTGCAGCTCCAGGTTCCTTTATTAAAACATTAAAGAGCCGTGTCCCCAGGGGGCCGTCCCAAGGCCCGAAAACCTGTACGCAACAATATGGGTTTAATTTCCCACAAGACCTTGCTGTAGCAGCACTTTAGCAGTGCTAGGGACGCGGGACGGGGCGGAGGACCACCCCCATACCCCCCACCCCCTTCCCTCATCGCCCCCCATCACCAGGAGAGCCATCGCCAACTGTGCTTTACTGCAGGACAGCATTTTCACTGACACCTCATCATTAAACACACACACACACACATTTACACATACATAAACGCACACACACACACACACATACTGTGAACCTGCTGTAGTGAGAAAGCTAGTTTTACTAGAAGTTAAACTGTTTGGCTGAGCACTTTTTCTATAGCCTGTGTCATAAGATAACTTGAAAAGTGTGTTTGGATTATTCATTCATTTATTTATTCATTCATTTATTTATTCATTCATTCATTCATTCATTCTCTGTAACCTCTTAATCCTTAATATGGTCTTGGGTACCTGGAGCCTATCCTGGGGCCAGTGGGTGCGAGGCAGGCACTCACCCCAGATGGGTTTTTACTTTTACTAGCTAGTTCTTCTTTGATAGCTAAACATGTCGACTCATCACAGTTTCACCAGTGATTACCAGAAGCTACCTTGTAGAGCGTTAGCTAACTTGCAGTGTATGTTTTGCCTGGTTAATCATATTAATTTCTTTAGCTATATACAGAAATTTGAGAGTATAAGTGGCCCAGATATTCTTCTCCCCAGCCACGTTCATCAGCTCCTGCTAGGGGATCCAAAGATGTTCCCAGACTAGGTGGGATATCTAATCCTCCCTGTGTGTCCTGGGTCTCCTCCCAGGTTCTTGGTCTCTCTCAAGAAGACAGAGTATACATTCTGTCTAAATGTCTGAATCACCTACAAAAGGGGCTACAGAGGAGGCATCCTAACTAAATGCCTGAATCACCTACACAAGTAGGCACAGAGGAGGCATCCTAATTAAATGCCTGATTCACCTCAGGTGGCTCCTGTTAATGTGCAATAGCAGGAGGGCCTCCCAGATGGAGCCCATCAAACTATTTCTAAATGTCCCTAAAGGTTAAACCAGCAACCTAGTGGAGGAAACTCATTTCTGCCACTTGTATTCAAAATCTATTCTTTTGTTCACTACCCGTGACTCGTGAGGGTTTAAACAAGGAACCTTCTTGCTCAGCTCCCTCTCCACCACAGTGTTTCACAACAACAACCAGAAGACCCGGAGTTGACCTTGCCAACATCACTACATCATTCACCATCATTCTCTAAAGGCTATATCGGAAAATATATAAAACTGAGCATTACCGCTAGCGGCTCTCCACAGTTGTTTTAACATCAAATAAACAAACATTACTCACCACCACCCTCTAAATGTGTTGCCATTAAATAAACAAACATCTGTCACTGTCACACTTTAAACATGTTATTTACATTAAAAGATCAAACATCATTTACCATCACTCTCTGCAGCTATTGTTAACATAAAATAAACAAATGTTACTCACCGCCACCCTCTAAAGGATCCAGCCATCCAGTGGAGGAAACTCACCCTCGCCACTTGTATCCCAGATCTTATTCTTTTGGTCACTACCCAGAGTTGATAATGTGAGATGAGAGTTTAAGAAAAAGCCTTCTGGCTCAGCCCCCTCTCCACCACAACAGTTCAGAACAGCGACTACAAGATTGCCTATGGCTGCCCCCATTCACCTGCCACGCCATTTTACCCCTCACATGTGAAAAAGGCCCAGAGATGGTCAATAGCCTTTCTTTAGAGAACCCCACTCCCCATTTGAAGGGGACATGCTATCCATATTTTGGCATGAAAACACAGGAGTACTGGACTTACAGATTGGAGTTTATTGTGGTATAAAACCTTATTACAATACAGTGTATTTTGTACTTTATACAGCATAACCTTATTTCCAATTTCTAGCTCTGGGATACTTAAAATGCTTTTGATTGATTGGATCATTTAAGCCAAAAGTGAAAATATTCCCCAACTCTTCTCTGACCCCCTTAGATTTGACTTTGGTTCAGTGTTTAAGTTAAGTGAGAACTCTGAAAACAGCTGCTGGACAGGTACAGAAATTGTTGGACATACGTTTTCCAACAGAAACATCTCTATTTTTATTTATGCTGCAACACCTTGGATCCAAACCATGCTCTTTGAAGAGCTCTGTAGGAGGGAGGAGTGTTTTGCGCCGGAGGAGGGAGAACCAGGGGTTTCCACACTGCTGACCATGAGAGACGCAAAGGGCATGAAAAACGAGAGCGGTCAGAAGGAAAGAGACAGGATAGTCTGCACAGAAACACAACACACATTTCGCAAAGCAGAGACATTCTGACTGCACAACTGCTCATTTATGATAGTAATAGCATCCCTGCTAAAAATGCAAACAAGCTAAAGAAGTAACCAATACCTTTCCATTATTTTAAACTAATGAATCATGTAATAGTTATCACATTGCAGGTACTATGTACAGTTAGAAAAACAGTGGTCCTACAAGGGAACCTTGAGGAACTCCAAAGAAAACAGAAGTGATTTCCCAACGTAATAGCAGCTACCTCTTTGTTGGATTTAAACCCTCCTAGTTGACGGATCAGGATTTAGAGATCAGTATTTCAGTATTGCTTACCTCTACCCTCTAAGGCATTGTCAATAAATACTAAATAAACAACCATTGCTCACCACTGTCTTCTAAAGGCATTGTTAACAAACATCAAATAAACAAACATTAAAAAAAAACAAGATGTTTCTAAATGAATTATTCTTCATTCATTTTTTATTCATACTTTGCATGTGTTCAACAGGTTTACCTGCCCAATGAGTCTCAGTTTGGTGATGAGATTAGGATGGGCTGTTTTTTTGTGATAAAGCATGATCCTACTCAGGTTCTTTGAAAGCTTATCTGTCCTCCTCTGAACTTTCATGCTCTTCTGTCTGACTGTCCTTCACCTTATCTCCTGAGACATCTGAATCTCCCTTCACAATTCTGAATAAATTCTTTCTGTTTCACCAACCTTGCTGATTTCTGGAGTATGAAAATTGATTAAAATAGGAGTTAGTAGATCCTGATGCCCACTACAGAGGACACTAAATAAAAATCAGACTCTCAAACCCCTCCCTCTGTACCACACCCACCCATCAGACTTTTAAAATCCTCCCCCTGTTACACAATCACTGACTATAGAACTCTTTCCAAAGTCACACACACACACATCAGTGTCTAGAACTCCTTTTCCAGTCACAAACCCAAACTACTCCTTGTTATTGATTTTCTTTATTTTTATTTTTTTTTATTCATGGGATTTATATCCACCTCTTTTATCTACCACAACATTGTGTTTTCAGGATATTTTCTGAAGAATAGAGACTTTATACTTTACTATGTTGTTTTCCTTGTTCTCTGTGAATTTGTTGATAAGCTTATTTCTCCAGGATTTGGGTTAAACTTTCTAATTCTAATTTACACTCTCATATTCAAAAAACAATACAATTATTTGCAAAAGGAGTGTAACATCTGCCAAAGCGCGTCCACCTTGTTGCCATACAGTTTTAAGATGCAATGCGATTTTGAAAACGAAACCCATGTACACTTTTGGCCACATGAATGTGGCATCACTAGAAAGGACACGACATTCACTTGCCAGTGCAATGAGAGTGTTTTCAAAAAGCTTGCTAAAGTAATGCTTGACTTGTGTAGACGTTTTAACCTCATTTCCCCAGATGAGGACTTACAGGACTATCTGAACATCCACTAGCACATTTCCACAGGTGAACAGGAGCCATGCTGTACCTAAACTACTGTGACGGCACAGAACTTGTATCACCATTAGATTTTCCAAAGTGTGTGGTGTGTTATGCTTACACTGATCTGAATGTTTGAAAGAGAAGCATCCCATCTAGACCAGGTTTGCAGAAGGGCAGTGTTTCTCACAGGATTCCTACCTTGACTTCAGCCCCAAACTACACTAACAGGCAGCAAGCAGATCCTTTACAGATGATACGGTTCCTGGGCCGAGGGCTGCAGTTTGTTTTGTTTGTTTGCTTGCTCTATCTGCCTCGGCATCTCAGGACTCACCACAATGTAAGAATTGACTGCAAAAACCCACCGAAGAGGCTTCTACTCCAAAGACTTCTCACTGTATGTAACTAAAGAAGTTTAGAGCATGATTGCAGAATCCTGGTTCCTTTACAAAGTGTCATATTAATGAATCGATAAAGCAGATCAGGTGTGTGGTAGCAGGAAAATACAGTCCGATTTTATACTGTCTCATTCACTTTGATTCAGTTCAATTTTATTTCTAAAGCAATGTTCGAAGCTTTGTAAAGGTTCTGAATAAACAGACAGGCCGAGGGTTGTCTGTTTTTGTTTGTTTGCTTGTGTGCTGTATCGGTTTTAGGCTCAGGGATGTTTCTGCTCTCCTGGAGCTCGAGGGTCAGGGATGGAGCCGTCCTGGTTATTAATGCAGGAGGGGTCAGACATGAACAGGTTAACTTGGAAAGAGGATATTGAGGGAAATAGATCGGTCCATGTTTCAGTTCTATTTATCTTTTTCTTGCTCACTTTTCATTTCTGTCTTCCTTGCTGCTTTGGCTGTTTCCCATCCCACCCTGCAGTGTGTTTGTTCATTCTAGTCTCTCCAGTCCCACCTGTCTGTTGGCATGGCTATGTTTTGTTGCAATCTTGTTTCAGAGTTTTTTGGTCAAGTTATATTTGTTTCTGGTTGTTGCTGGTTCAAGTTGATCTGATATTCATTCCTAAATACCACAAGTCAGTCTTAATACTGACGTTGCTCTAGATTCAAAATTGATTTCATTTGTTCATCCATAGTATTCATATCCACCTCCTTTGGGATTCAAATACATTTTTTGGATGTAAAAGCTTATTTAATACAGAGTATTTTTCCTGGAGGATTTTTTCTATGTTGTTTTTGTTTTTGCTGTGGTAAGATAAGCAGGTTCCTTCCTTTCACACAGTAATACATGTAAAACCTGCAGTGAAATGTGCAGTAAGGTTTAGAAAAGATCATTTTTAAAAGACAAATACTAAGGTAATACAAATGTCTCAAAAACATTATAAATTAACATGTTATAAACACTATTTAAACAACATGCAAATGTAATGTAATGGAATATCTTTCATCCTTTGACACATTCTTACTATATATAATATTTACATTTGTATATGGTTTTTGAACAGATAAAGGCACTTAATCTGTGGTATAAAGAGTTTAAGCCCAAATTTCCAGTTAAGACCTGAGGACCACTTCAAGTGTAGTATTTATCTTCAGTAGACTGTTTTCTTTTAAATATCTGAAAATTAAAATTTAGCCACAATAATTCTTTCAAAATTTAGAAATAAAACTTTGGTGTAATCACAATTAGAGATCGACCAATATATCGATTTACCGATATTTTTCCTGATATTTAAGCATTTTACCATAATCGGTTATCGGTATTGTAATATCGGTTCTACCGATAAACACCTCCATCTGGTGGGCGTTTTAAGAATTAGGTGCATAATTGGCATTGCCACAGACATCTAAGGGGAAACTGCATGCAAAGGTAAAGAATACGTACTTGCTTTCCTATATTTAGAAAACTTTATTAAACATAACAGCTTTAAATGCACACATTAGATGTGTTACATAAATGACTGATATGCACAATTGAAGACTTTAGTAACCGTGCCCTTTTTTATTATTATGATTTGTATGCAAGGAGGGAGTGATTATTATAAATAAAAGAGTTTGTTCAGTTCAGTGGTGTTCTAATAATTGTGTCAAAAACAGAAGTAAAATAGTAAATAAATCCTTCTGACTATCGGTTATTGGGCACATAAACATGCAGATAATTGGTATTGGTATCGGTAATAAAAAATCAATATCGGTCGATCACTAATCCCAATAACATGGCCTCAGTATCTCCCAGTCTGGCCATGAGTGCGTTTTTGCTTATTATGTATGAATTGTTCACCCTGGTTTCTAGAGGAGCTTTGAATTGTTATTATTACTATTAACGGTGGACAATTATAATAAATACTATTATTTAAAAAACAATTTATAAAAATTTAAAGAGTAATTTTGCTTGAACATACACACAATTTACCTAACAAATATATTTTACCATGATCTCATTTTGTTGACATTGTGTGAACAACCTTTCCTTTCCATCTTGTATTAAACCACATGAACACATTATAAAACTGATTCACTATACAGTTACACATGTAATTACATAGTAATTACTGTATTACATATGTGTTGATTTTATATTCTGTGTGGATTGGTTCAGAGTTGCTTTTTGTTTTTTTTTTTAAATGTTACAAAGGAGGTCAAAGAAGCCTGCAAACAGCAATAAGTTCCTGAAATGTAAAATAATAACATATTTTAATTTATAAACATATTCTATCTGTACACAGTAATGGTTCTTGGAGCAGAAGTGTAGAATCTGCCCTTTCCATGCTGTCAGAAACAATTTATTTGAAATTACGCCACACTTCTGATATGGCTGGTGATATCTGGGAATCGACAGGGAAAGAAGCGCATGAAGTAACGAGTGCATCCGCTTTGATTGATAGCATGGCGCTTTGAACCCAAACACAATGTGTGTATTCCTTCGTTCCAGCAGCTTGGCGACAAGCACACACACGCCTCCTGACTGACCTATTGCGTTTCTCTCTCTGCAGTATCGAGGCAGTTTGGGGGGGGGTATATATTTTTATTTCAGCATCACAGGACACTATGCAATGTGAGAATCGACTCCAAAACCCAGTGGAAGCAGCTTCTACACCAAAGACTTTGTTTTTTTCACTACATGTAACTAAACAAGGGTCTATGACTCTAGGCTGCAACCGATTCTTCTTTAATGTCTAAGAACTGAGCTGTAAACACTTCAGAGAGTGAATGTTGGTCACATCACTCCTTTCAGACACTGTAGAACACAGACTCTGTACCCTGGTTCCATAAACACGCCATATTGATGAGATCATTAGACAACTAGGTATTTGGAACAGACAAAAAACTGTAAAATGTGTGAAGCATTAAAAAAAGGGAATTGGCATTGTTCCATTTTATATTGTCTTTTCTGTCAGTTCTGTTAGTTCATTGTAATTACATTGATACTACACAAGTTATTATCACTTTACATTCCGTCTGGACGAGTTCGATTCTGCACTGCTCATGTTTCTTTCAACCTCGCAAAGAAAGACCAAGTATAAGAGTAAGCATGACAATAAATTCATTTAATTCATATTAAAATGATTCTGAACCTGCAGAGGATGTCAACTGCATTCATGGGAGTTTGTGAAAATGTGGCGAATCTTCACTTGCTTTAGAGAAATGTGTTGCTTGCCATCAGAGCATTTGTGAAAGGGTGGATTGGGGGATTGAAAGAAACGTAGTTAGTACTGAAAGACAAAATTAGGAATGTTGTTACTACATGCACCAGATCACATGATGTCACTAGGCACCGGAAACGACTCGTGTCTCAGGGTATATAAACAGGAAACAGGTGTGTCTCTGCACCAAGACATTTAGGTCTCATGTTATTGCAATTCGCCATTTTGCCAGAGATAATCGCCCAGGTGTCAGAGATTCATGGTATGAACAAAGAGTCTCTTTCTTTGCTGAAAAATAATCAGTTCAGAGATTTAATTTCATTCTGACAGAATGGAGAAACAGAAAGTAAAAGCAGAACATAGAAACAACTCACCTACGTCTATCAAAGTCTATTCTGCTCTGCGTTAATAACATCTTATACCCAGAATTACGTATGATTCGGCCTTGCTTACCGACTTCTCGGAGTTACTCTAGTCTAAATATCCGACCCTCGAAGTTAAGTGTCTCTGAATCAAACCAAAGTGTTAGAACAAGTAAAAATAAACAACATATGTGCTGTTTCTAAACTAATTTCTTACATTTAAATTTAAACCCACATAACAGCATATTATTTGATTTTAACCTCACCTAAGGATTTATAATTAAGAAATCCCAGTGTAACATAATCACAAATAATCTAAACAGTGAATCAAATGGTTACAGAGTAAAAATGAATCATTCAGAGAGAAAGAATGAAAGAAATGAATCACATAGGAATAAATGCTTATTTTTCCTCATCATCCAGATCTCTCACCATCATCATCTTCATCTCTCAGTACCGTGAGTACTCTCTCCCTTTATATCTGTGTGTATGTGAGGAATTTAGTTCCTGGTGGTACATTACTCGTCTCTCAGAGCAAATCGCATGGCTTGTCCATCTTGTTCATCCGTGACCATGCTCTTTCCAACACGCTACATCTGGGTCACATTCATTCCTGTCCTCATTGGGACAGTTGGGCTGCTGCCACACTCTTCTTCAGCATCTGCTCAACTCTATACAGTTTGTAAGCTTTTGCTGAAGCCTAAAGCAAGTCATGTGATACTGTTACTGTGAAAATATACTTTTATCGCTAATAAAACTAAGGCTGAACATTTCTCAGGTGAATCAGAGTAGATGAGATAAATTACTGAATATTTCTTTTCTTGTTGTTTCATTTGTTTCATCGTTACTATTACTAATATTAAAGCGATAGTTCACCCCAAAATGAAAATTTGATGTTTATTTGCTTA